>CANXME010001084.1:0-125000 GCA_948144175.1 Closterium sp. NIES-65 | reverse complement strand
TTTCTGCCCCTCATTTCTCCCCCTCATTTCTCCCCCTCATTTCTGCCCCTCATTTCTCCCCCTCATTTCTCCCCCTCATTTCTCCCCCTCATTTCTCCCCGTCATTTCTCCCTCTTATTTCTCCCCCTCGTTCCTTCGTCTCTATTCTCCCTGCTTCACCACTGCACCTACACCCCCCGGTGCCATCAGCTCAACGCCGCGCTCACATGGGAGGCGCAGCGGCTGAACGAGGAGATGATAGACTCGAGTGTGGAGGTCAGCGCGAGGGAGACGAGGAGAGCGCACGCCCTGGGCAAGGATGGCACTGCAGTGCTGCTGCGGTTTGACATCCCCTCGGTACGTGTTTTGCAGTCCTGCTGCACTTTTACATTCCCTCGGTACGTGTTTTGAGTCGACTCTAAACAAGACCAGCAGAGCGCACGCCCTAAGAAAGGATGGCGCTGCAGTGCTGCTGTGTTTTGACATTCCCTCGGTACGCACTCCCACATTCCCTTATTGGGAATTCTGAAAAATGCCGAGGATGGTGTCACAGTGCTGCTGCACTTTCGCACTCCTTTGCTCAGTTGATGCGTTTCCTAAGCCGTGCGCTTGGAAGGAGTTTGAGCCTGCTCACAAGTTGCACAATACAGGACACGTGCTTTGCCTGTATGAAAGCTCCCCTGGTCAACACCTTGCCCCGGCCGGTAGGGCTTTCATGAAAGCCCCACTGCTCGTGCCACGTTATCGGTAACATAACAATGCCGCGTTGTTCTTTCCAGACCACCTTCCAGGTCACGAGCTAATAAGCAACCCTCTTCCCTCCCTCCCTCAATTCCCGCTGCCGCCCTGTCATGCCTCCACTCCACTCCACAGGTGGCCATTCCCTTCCCTCCCCTCCGCCTGCTCGTCCCCGGCTCCTACCCGCACTGCTCGCCCCAACCATGGCCCTTCCAAGCCCACCCACACACCAGGTGATGTTACAACCATGCGAGCAGCTGTTGTCTGCTCTGCTCCTGCCTGCTGCTCTGCTCCTGCCTGCTGCTCTGCTCCTGCCTGCTGCTCTGCCACCTGCCTGCTGCTCTGCCACCTGCCTCCTTCTCTGCTCCTGCCTGCTGCTCTGCCACCTGCCTGCTTCTCTGCTCCTGCCTGCTGCTCTGCTCCTGCCTGCTGCTCTGCCACCTGCCTGCTTCTCTGCTCCTGCCTGCTGCTCTGCTCGTGCCACATGTGTCCCTCCACCCTCCAACACATTCCCAGTGGTTCACAATGCTTTCGGTCGCTTCAATAGATTGTAGAGCCATGCAAGCATCCAAAAGCCTAACCTTTTGAGGCGCCTCAAACGTAGAGCCATGCAAGCATCCTAAAATCTAACCGACGCTGAGAGTGCCAGTTGACTTTTGAGTAAACTCAAAAGTCAACTCAGTGGTGCCGATCAGACAGCCATGGCTAACCATGGGTCGAGAGCACACAGCCTCACATCTCCCTTTCCTCTACTCCCTGCTGCCGATCTCCCTTGCTTCACGAATCACAATGCTATGGACCGCTTTACCACAGCCATGCGAGGAGCCAAGCCAAGCCATGGGCATTGCATGGATTTTACGGTACAACAGCTCTTCCTCCCCACTCCCGTCCTTACCTTTCCTCTCCATTCTTCCGCTGCCCGCTACAGATCACCGGTGGTTCAAGACGCCATGGATCGCTTTACCATAGCCATGCGGGCTGCTAAGGGCCCTCTCACGCTGACAGCCATGGCTAGGGCCTGGGACGAGCATGCGCGGGCGGCAGTCATGCATGTGCTGGCGGCGTCTGCTCCCCCCAATGCCTGCTGGCATGCCGTGGTTGGTCCGTGGCATGAGTGTGCTGCTGATGTGGCACATGGCTAGGTGATTCTCAAGCGCCTGATTCGTGTCGGCTTGTCTTTTCTGTTGTATATGATGTTGCTGAGGAAGAAAATATGATGGTCGAAGAAATATAATATTTTTATAATCCCCATTGCAGAAAGCTGTATGATTTGGTTTGGTTGAATGTTATTTCGGCATGCAGAGCAGGCAAAGCAAACCCTTCAAAACTTAATGGATGTTAATCTACATGTAGAGGTACAAGTACCATAGCTCTTGGTGTACCTTTTTTCTCAAACACATAGCAAAAGCAAAAGAATCGGATTGACTCAGGCAAGATGGTTATGTACGGATTGCACGGACGCCTGGGCCGCACAAATCGTCGAAGACATTTCGAATGAACCTTCGTCCGCCATTACTCCTCTCGGCGGCAGCCGAGTCAGCAAGCTCAGCAAATCAGCTTCGCCATCTCCACGACCCCGCAGTTTCTACGTCACCTGGTTGGACAATTTTCGTGGCAGCCGTTCGCTTTCTCCACCTCATATTGGTATTGACGGCTGCAAATTTCTCCTCGTCGCAGGCTTCGCGAGAAGTTACCAGGGCCGTCTCATGCCACGTACTTGCGAAACTCGCCCAATTGAAATGTCGGTGCTGGGATGGGAACAATCAGCTCAACTGTGGGCAAATGCCTCACTTCATCAGGTCCCAGCAGCGGCTCGATTTCACCCTTCACGCGACTCGAACAAAGCTTGGCTGTGCTCATAAGGCCCAGCTTGATTGCACCAATTTCACATTCGAGCTCCACAAAAAGGCTGAAATCGAGGCGACTTCCTTATACAGAGCAGCAGCAGCGTCAACAACTCCGTCAACTTCACTCCGTTCATCGCCACAACCCGTCCCGCCCACCCCCATCTCATTTCAAACCCTCCCACTACCTTCCGTCGATATCGCTAGCGAACAATCGTGTTCAATCAAAGTTCTATCATACGCGAGAATCAATCGTCATCATGGCTGCTGCTGCTGTATTGAGAAACCATCGTGCGGCTCGAAGGTTGCTGGGACATCCCGCATATCAGACAACATTACGATTCGCCTGCTACACCACTGTGGTAAGCGATCCACATGCATTGACAAATTACTTTTTGCGGTATTTTTTACTACCGTCGTAGTAGTTATGCCGGGTCTTATTTCTTCTCGCTGCAGCTCGAGAGCACTGGGAGGATTGGCGCACTTCGGAACGTCACGTCATCGTCAAATTTCGCTCCTGCAGCGCGCATCGGCTCCGCGGCAGGCGAGGCTTCCAACTCAGTGTCGCGAGCAGCCTACTGGAGCGTCTCTCACGCTTCAACCACAGCGGCGGCTTCGCCGGCGCCTAGCGCGATGATTGGCCAGAAGTGGACGACACAGAACCCGCGTTTTGGCGGTGTAACTGCTGCGAGCTCGACGATTGAACGGTTCAAGATCCAAATCCGCCCACATAACACGGCTACAGCTCGAATCGTCGAAGAAGAGCCAGAGGATCACACACAGAGCAGCAAGGTAAACGACATGACTGAATGACTATGTTTGTCTTACAAACGCCTTTTGTCAAAGTACGTCTCTCTTGGCTGTCGTCGACTGAAACTTCAACAAAAGCATGCAATATTTGCAGCCTCGCTAATAACGCTGGTTTGCTTTCTGGCGTGCAGCCCAAGGCGCAAAACGAGCCTCCAGTAGACATGAAGAAGATTGCACTGGATCCGGAAGCGCTTTCCCAGTATTGGGGAATCAAGCCCAAGCAGTACCTGCGTGAGGATGGCACGCCCTGGCCCTGGAATTCCTTCCGGGTGAGTGATTTGTTGTGATGAAAAATATGAAGATTGGGGTAGAGATATTGTTAGGAGAATATAGCGTTAATGTTACTAATTGAATGTACGTATGATTTGTGGGCTTGTTCGGCTTTGTATCCTTGATATTGAGTCACTCACCGTTTTCGTTTGGTGATGTGCGCAGCCCACGGACAGCTACACCGCTAACCGAAAGACAGAACTTGACAGGCACTTTCCGGTTACCGGATTCGGTGACGCTTTCGCCAAGTACCTCGTGAAGTCGCTCCGCTTCCCCACAGACCTGTTCTTCCAGGTGTTTGCTCTGCTCCGCAACGCTCCGCACTTCGTTTATGTTACCAGATTCCCGCCAGGACCTCGTCGCTGTCTTGTTCCTTGCCCTCATCTCTTAGCTCTGCTGCATACGCATTTGTCGATTTTCCAGCTACTCCGCTCGTCTGGTTCATTTTTCTCTATCTGCTCTATTCCTCGTCGCCCATTTCCTCCCGTCGCGCAACACTCCACCGCGCCGAAACGGCACAGTTGCCGCGCGATGGTGCCGGAAACGAGGTGACTTCCGACTCAGACTCAAAATCCACCCTTTTCCTCCCCTCCCCTCACCCCTCTGCACCGCACAGAAACGGTACGGTTGCCGCGCGATGATGCTGGAGACCGTGGCGGCGGTGCCGGGGATGGTGGCGGGCGTGCTGCTGCACATGCGCTGCCTGCGCCTCGTGGAGAACAGCGGCGGGTGGATCCGCGCGCTGCTGGAGGAGGCGGAGAACGAGCGCATGCACCTCATGACCTTCATGCAGGTTTCGAAGCCCACGTGGTTTGAGCGCGGCTTGATATTCACCGTTCAGGTAAGCTATTCGTTGCGGGGAGCAGTTCACTTCAGGTGAGCGGTTTTGGTGAGCCGTGGGTTGACTGCAATCCCTCTCTCACTGCGCGCGCTGATGGAGGAGGCGGAGAACGAGCGCATGCACCTCATGACCTTCATGCAGGTCTCGCAGCCCACGTGGTTCGAGCGCGGCCTCATATTCACCGTTCAGGTGAGGGGTCCGTTCACGTGAGCTAATCATTGGGTGAGACCCAGCCTATCCTTAAAAAACGAGATGCATAGTCCGTCGATGCTCCTTTCATCCCTTCAATTCTGTTGTCACCCCCTGTTTACCGCATTCATTAGAGTGGGTTCGCTGCAGTGTACGGGCTCGTGTATCTCCTCTCCCCGCGCATCGGACACTGAATCGTGTGGTATCTGAAGGAAATTGATGCAGAGCGCATGGCCAACTATTGTTATATTTCCTTCTTTGGGCACTTCTTGTTCCTGTCAACCCCTGTATTCCTAATCAACAGAGTGGGTTCGCTGCAGTGTACGGGCTCGTGTATCTCCTCTCCCCGCGCATCGCGCACCGCATCGTGGGGTACCTGGAAGAGGAGGCAGTGCACTCGTACACGCAGTACCTCAAGGAGATCGATGAGGGGCGCATCGCCAATGTGCCGGCGCCGCAGATTGCCATCGACTACTGGCAGCTGCCTAAAGATGCGACGCTGTATGACGTGGTGCTGTCGGTGCGGGCGGATGAGGCACACCACCGAGACGTGAACCATTATGCTGCGGTGAGCTGGGGTTGGTGGTAACCTGGTTACCACATGCGCGTGTGGAATGTGGAGAGTGAGATTGGCTTCTGGCAGCTGCCCAAGGATGTGACGCTGTATGACGTGGTGCTGTCCGTGCGGGCGGATGAGGCACACCACCGTGACGTGAATCACTATGCGGCGGTGAGTCAGGCAGTGCGATTACCTGGTTACCACATGGGCATGTGGGGAGTGAGGTTCCAGTTGACTACTGGCAGCTGCCCAAGGGTGCGACGCTGTATGACGTGGTGCTGTCCGTGCGAGCGGACGAGGCCCACCACCGGGACGTGAATCACTACGCTGCAGTGAGTTGGGAGTGCAATTACCTGGTTACCACATGGGCGTGTGGAATGTGGGGGGTGGGATTGCCATGGACTACTGGCAGCCGCCTCAAGATGCGACGCTGTATGATGTGGTGCTGTCTGTGCGAGTGGATGAGGCTCACCATCGGGACGTGAACCACTACGCTGCGGTGAGTTGGGAGATATGTGCTTGTGGTTACCTGGTTACCACGTGGGTGTGTCCAATGTGGGGAGTGAGATTGAGACTACTGGCAGCTTCCTCAAGATGCGACTCTGTATGATGTTGTGCTGTCCGTGCGGGCAGATGAGGCTCACCACCGCGATGTGAACAATCATGCTGCGGTTACCTGGTTACCACTTGGGATTGTGGAATGTGGGGAGTGAAATTGTGATTGACTACTGGCAGCTGCCTCAAGATGCAACGCTGTACGATGTGGTGCTGTCCGTGCGGGCGGACGAGGCACACCACCGGGACGTGACCCACTATGCCTGCGGTGAGTTGGAAGGGAATGCGGTTACCTGGTAACCTCATGTGTGTGTGGGGATCGCTGGCAGCTGCCCAGGGACGCGACACTTGATGAACCACTACGCGACGGTGCGTTTAAGATGTGGAATCTGCTGGAGTTTCCATGCTTCTGGGACTCCCATGGCCTCAGCTCTGTTCTGTTGATGCCTCTGTCTGGAACTGATTCGCCTTGCAATCTCTCTTGGCTTCCTGAATTTCGACCCCCTGTGGCAGACCATTATCAAGGCAGGAAAGCATCTCAAGGAGCACCCAGCCCCGGTGGACTACCACTGACATGCTGCCCTGCCTGCCCTTCCAGCTCGGATATTCTCCTTGCTGTGCCGGCGCAATCTCCCGTGCCTCACAATTTCCCACCCTCCTGCCTCCCGCACTTCATAACCCCCCATGGCAGACCATCATCAAGGCAGGCAAGCATCTCAAGGAGCACCCAGCCCCGGTGGACTACCACTGACATGCTGCCCTGCCCGCCCTTCCAGCTCGGATATTCTCCTTGCTGTGCCGGCGCAATCTCCCGTGCCTCACAATTTCCCACCCTCCTGCCTCCCGCACTTCATAACCCCCCATGGCAGACCATCATCAAGGCAGGCAAGCATCTCAAGGAGCACCCAGCCCCGGTGGACTACCACTGACATGCTGCCCTGCCCGCCCTTCCAGCTTGGGTAGTGCGTTGCTTGCCTTGCCACGCCTTCTACCGTACTCTCCATCCTACTGCCTGCTGTTTATATTCTCCGTTCCGCTCTCCACTTGGGACAATCATTAGAGCTGATGAAGCTGTATCCAGCCTCAGTAGGCTTCTAAAGATGGAACGGTTTGATTGCAGCTGTACATCAGTGCATGCATCCTTCCATGCAGGTCTAGCTCGTTGAATGGAAGTGGGGGTCTACGTTTTACATTGGTTTGGCCTGTGGATGTGCTTGGGGAGTAAGTTTGTCTTTCAATGATTTATTTTTGTTTGCATGAAGTTCTTTCCTACATTATTGAAAAGGTGGAACCAGGAAGGAATTGTGGCAATGAAATGGATGTGTATCAACATTGTATGTGGAGCGTACAAATTATGTTCCTATTTAAAGCCCGCATGCAAAATAGTGACCCCCGTCCCAACTTGAAAGTGGTGTTGCGACAATATTTTTTGAAGCGAAGAGAGAATGAAACAAGTCTGACAAAACACTGCTTGAAACAAAACGTGCGGGCAGAGTGAGCTCATGTGATTGGCTCTCGCCAAAATGGGATGTTGTCGCTCCCGCCAGAATGGACTTTCCCGCTCACATTTCTGCGACCTGCACTTGCACGACCGTTCCCTGGCGATGGTTTCCATCGTCCTTGCGATGTGTTCCATCGCAAGGCCAACTTCAATATCAAGCTGGTCCTGGGTTCATAACTCCCTGATTTCTACTCCCTTACTCCGTAGTCTTTTTCCACACGCATAGTATAGCGGAAAGCATATGTGCTTGTGTCATAGGCACGGAATTATCGACGACTGCGTTTATTCGCATGAATAGGTGATTTAGTATTACGTAGCCTAGTAGCGCAGTGCTATTTTTCCCGCCAGTAGCACAATCGTCAACCTCCGCATCGCCGTCAGCCCATGTCGCCTTTCCCTCGCCATTACCTTCGCCCCCCCTTTACCCGTCGCACTTCGCGTACCCTCCCCGTTTCCCCTCCCATCACCCACTTCGTTACATTCTCGCTCACCCTGAAACGCCCTCTCGTCGCCCTTCCTTTCTCCCCTCCCGTCACCCACCTCGTCGCCTATGCGCTCGCCTCGAAATCGAGGCGCACTCTCGTCGCCTCCCACGTCTCCCCTCCTATTACCCACATCATCGTCGTCGCCCTAAGCCCGCAATGCCCTCTTGTTGCGCACAGTCGACTCTCCTCGCCCATCGCCCTGCCGCTGGCCTTGAAACGCCCTCGCGGCTCCCTTCTTCACTCCCCTCCCATTACCCACTTCGTCGCCTTTGCGCTCGCTCTGAGCCGCCCTCCCGTTGCCTATCATCTCTCCACTCCCATCCCGTCGCCCTCGTGTTCCCCTCTCATCTCGCCCTCGAACCGGGCTCTTGTCCAGTAGCCCTCATTGTTTCTGTCGCCCTCTCTCTCCTCTTCCCTCACATTGTTTCTCTCTGTTTTTTCCCTCCTATTGGTTTTCTCGGCGATTTTGCCGCCCTCTCTCAGGCCCAAAGTCTTCATACGCAGCAAATAATCCTAACCTCTCTCGCTCTTTGCAGAACCTTCACAAGCTGCCACCGCGCTTGTGCTTGTCACCTTCCCCCGCCATCGCGCTCACGTTCTCCCCTTCCCCCGCCATCGCGCTCACGTTCTCCCCTTCCCCCGCCATTGCGCTCACGTTCTCCCCTTCCCCCGCCATCGCGCTCACGTTCTCCCCTTCCCCCGCCATCTCGCTCACGTTCTCCCCTTCCCCCGCCATCGCGCTCACGTTCTCCCCTTCCCCCGCCATCGCGCTCACGTTCTCCCCTTCCCCCGCCATCGCGCTCACGTTCTCCCCTTCCCCCGCCATCGCGCTCACGTTTTCCCCTTCCCCCGCCATCGCGCTCACGTTCTCCCCTTCCCCCGCCATCGCGCTCACGTTCTCCCCTTCCCCCGCCATCGCGCTCACGTTCTTCCCTTCCCCCGCCATTGCGCTCACGTTCTCCCCTTCCCCCGCCATCCCGCTCACGTTCTCCCATCTTCGCACCACCTTCGCGCTCATGGTCTCCCCTCCCATCTCCCTCGTGCTCACGTTCTCGTCTCTCATCGCCTTCTCGCTCGCACCTCCCGTCCCTTCCTGTTGCCCTCGTGTTCTCCCGTCCCGTCCCGTCGCCTTCGCGCTCGCACCTCCCGTCCCGTACCGTCGCCCTCGTGCCCTCCCCTCCCCAATGCCCCTCCCATCACCCAACCAGTAACCTTTGGCCCCTTGTTCTCTCCCTCTCCCCTCGCGTCGTGTCCGTCGGCCTCTCACTCTCCTCTTCCGACTCCTTGACTCACTTTGTTTATCACCTTCTCCTGTTTGTTTTTCTCTGCATAATTCACACCCCCAAACCCATTCCTACAGCTCTCGCTTTTTGCAGAAGGCTCAGGCGCTACCGATGCAAGTGTTTGTCTCTGCATGTGGAATTCCCACGACGTAGAACTGGAAATTTGAATGTGGAACGAATGTGAATGTGGCACGAATGTGAATGTGCCATGAACGTGATTTTGGCACCCCTTACGACACATTTGCCCAACCCTACGACCAGATTCCTCGATCAAAATCGAAAAGATGGTTCAGTATCTAGAAAAAAAGAAAAACTGCAACACATTACACCCTACAAACAAAACCTCTGAATCAGTATATCAAGTGGACCCAACTAGAAGGGGGGGGTCACTATTTTGCATGCGGGCTTTAAAAAGCGTACGCGATGATTCCGCCCCACGATTCTCCTCTCGAATCAGATGGTACCGAAGTTTGTGATCACTCTGATCAGAGTTTCACCCTCGACGGGAAATTCTAGAAGCTGGCATCATTGGATTCCAGCCGCAGCATCAGGAAGGCGAGTTTCACGCGCGCTGAACTCCCGCTTAGCTCGATCTCCCATGGCGATGTCGCGAGAGGAGCAGTTGCTGCAACGGCCGCCGGAGGCGGTAGCCGACGTACGCGATAGAAGGACTCCTGTTATTGACCCTAGTTTAAAAGGCATTATACAAGTCGCCGGTCTCTCATTTTTCAGCTTTGCGAGTTGTTCCTCGTTCCATTTTTCTGACGTAATCACGTCGCTGGAATGTACCCGAGGTCTCCATTGCCCTCGCCGTAGCTCCATGATCCCTTGCGTTGAGTCGACTCAACGCGTAGTGACATCGTAACTGGAATGTAGTATCAGGCATCTCTCATTGCCACGCAAGAAATTTCTCCCTTCCCCCTCCTCGCCCATCCACTCCCTTCCTTTTCCCTCCTTCCTCTTTCCCCCTTCGTCTCCTCTTCTCCCCCTCCACATTCCCCTTTCGCCTTCCCCAACCCCGAAATGGTTCCTCGAGCGTGTTCTTACGTCTTCCCACCTCGTAATTCCCGTGCTTCAGCGGTTTTTCCGCGACCTCTTCGCGACGGGCGTGGGCGCAGGGCTCACTGTGCGACACACGAGCGACATGGGGCGAGGTAATGAGCGACGCTTGGCGAGGGGATGAGCGAGATTGAGCGAATTGATGAGTGGAAGGGGGTCCTAGGCTGAGTAGATTGAAAACGCCCACCGCTTCTTCTGAGGTGATCAGGCGATGAGTGGAGGGGAGTCCTAGGCTAAACTTCATCCTAGGCTAAACTTCATCCTAGGCTAAACTTCGCCCTAGGCTAAACTTCTAAACTAGGGGCTCCCCAAGCTCGTCCAGTGCACGAGTTCTCTAAGGAAACTTGCCCTTGTTTCACTTAATTGCTTCACTAATCTGCTCACTGTCGGTCTTTAAGAACGTTCATAGGCCGTCACGTTGCATGCACGCTCTGCCTGCCAGGCTGCCAGCTGTCAGCTGATCTACTCTCTCTGCACTTTGTGTGTGCTGACTCCTCCACTCCCGTCCAATCAGGGGTGTTTGCTGACGTGGATTTCAAGGAGGGTGACGTGGTGCTGCAGGAGCCTCCGTTGGTCAGCATGCAACACTCTCACAATAGGGTAATCTGTACACTCAGATTAGGGCAACGAGTGGGCTAGTATCATCCAGTACCCGGAAACCACTAGTATGTTCCTGTTCTTGCCCCATTCGTTATTGCACTAATTTTACGCTTCTCCGTTCTTGCTTTGTCAACTATCCTGTTGATGCTTTCGTCTCCTCCCCACTTTCTCTTCCTCTTCCCTTTCTCTTTTCTCGTCCCTTCCTGTCTTGTTCCGGCCCGAGCACTGGCGTCCCACCGCCTGCTTTTCATTGGCCCGCTAGAGTAGCTAGTCGAGTTTTGAGTCGACTCAAAACTCGGCCGAAGCACTGGCGTCCCACCCCACCCCACCGCCTGCTTTTCGTTGGCCCGCTAGAGTAGCTGCTGCATCTGTCTGTCTCCACGTTATACCCGATATCTTGAACCCTCATCTCAAACCCCATACCCTCAACCCCTGTTACAGGCCCGAGCCCTGGTCTGCTCCCACTGCTTGCGTTTCATTGGTCCGCTGGAGCAAGCTGTTGCCCGGCTGCTGACGTGGCAGAAGGGAATGAGAGAGGAGGAAGAGGTAGAAAAAGGCGAGGAGGATCAAGAGGACGCTAAGGAGGACAAGGAGGAAAAGGAAGGCGAAGAAGGAAGTAAAGAGGAATCACCAGGAGCAGCAGCAGCAGTGGAGGGGTTCATAGAGCAGTTGTCAAGCGGGCAGCTGAAGCTGCCTCATGCGGAGTGTGTGGGCACGTTGCCTTCTGCTGTGCCGTGCCCTGGCGGCTGCACTCAAGAGACCTTCTGCAGGTGAGGCGGTGGGGAGGGCGCATGGGGGGAAGGGTGTATGTGGTGAGGGGATGCTGATGGTGTGGCCGTGTTTCCCCTTTGCTGCATACCACATGTTCTACACCTCATGACATACCATACATACCCCATCCATAACCATACTACATGTCCTACTGCAAATCATGCCGCTGCATGCATGCCATGCCCCATGTCCACTATTTCCATGCCATACGCAAGTGATGATGCTGTGTTGCATGCCTATCCTCCCCTATCCCCCCTTATCCCATCGCACTACCCCATGGATCACGGCACCCCTTTCATCAGCGCCACCTGTGCCACGTCAGCATGGGCGGATGGTCATGCCATGCTGTGCGTGGGCCATGCCTCACATGCCAAGGACACTGAGGCCCTGAAGGCCTTCTATACCCATGCTGATGGTAAGGCAATGCTGATGCTGAGCGTTATGGGAGGTACAAGGGTGAGAATTTGCTGTGCCTGGGCCATGCGTCACATGCCAAGGACACTCAGGCTCTCAAGGCCTTCTACACCCATGCTGATGGTGAGGGAAGATAAGGGGTGACTTTTGAGTCGACTCAAAAGTCACCTGATGGTGAGGGAAGATAAGGGGTTGGGACTCTACACTCGTGCCCATGCCATGCTGTGCGTGAGCCATGCCTCACAGGCCAAGGATCCGCTTTTGAGTCGACTCAAAAGCGTGAGCCATGCCTCACGTGCCAAGGATCCGCTTATCTGAAATCACTGCATCGCAGCCCACCTGTCTGCTACTGACACCTCTTATCTGAAATAACTTTTTGAGTATTTTCAAAATTGATCTGAAGTGAGCCATGCCTCATGTGCCAAGGACCCTCTTATCTGCTCCCATTCATGTTTGTTCCCATTCATGTTTGTTTCCAACCCAATCATCCTCTCCCAAGTAGGCCATGGCTATCTGTCTTCCTTTCACCATCCGACCCCCTTTTCTCTTCTTCTCGATTGCCGTCCTCCAGTCTTCGAGGTGCTTCAGCAGCCTCTTCTTCATTCTCTTTTCATTCCCCATTTCCGCCCTTCTCTTTCCAATGTCTCTGTCCTTTCCTTTCCCTCCATCCCAACCTTCGCAGAATCAAATGACATCTTCCGATTGGCCGCCAAGGTGATTGATTGCTCCCATTGGAGCATTTATGACAGATGTACTTTTTTACCCATGATCGCCTTGTTCCAAAAACTTGAGCACCTATCTAAGCTGCTTTCACCTAAGGATGGGGTGGATGGACTTACGAAGCACTAAAGGCACTCGGCTATGCATTGTGTGACTTTTGAGACGTCTCAAAACCTGCTCGGTTATGCATTACAAATGCATCGTCTCTCATTCATTCATGTTCGAATTTCAGGTGGTTGCATCAGCCCTGTCCCCCGCTGACTCCTCACTCGGAAGGAAAGGAGGAGGAGATGTTGTGGAGGGGGAGGGGGAGGAGAGGTGGAGGGTGGTGCTGGAGGCATGGACTCCGTTTGCTGTGGGTCACAAGGCTGTGTGAGTGAAGGGGGGTGAGAAGGAATGGTGTGAGGAGGGGGGTGAGTGAAGGGGTGGTGTGAGGTGGAAGGTGGTGCTGGAGGCATGGACGCCGTTTGCTGTGGGTCACAAGGCTGTGTGAGTTGGGGGGGGGGGGGGGGGGGGGGGGGTGAGAGCAAGTGCGTGGCCATTATGATTTGTGCTGCCATTTGTATTTTTCTGTGAATTGGTTGACGCCACGTGTCCTCTCGTGATTCGCCGTTGCAGATGGTGGGAGGCAGTGGCTTGCCCGCCTGACGTGGAAGCAGGAAGCGACGAGGAAGCTTCCTTCCGAGCCTGCATGAAATCGATGGCCGAGGAGGTGTGATGGAGGTGAATGGACGGCTCAGATTGTTCATAGGTCACTGCTGTATCTTTGCTGCTGTGACTAGTTTGATTTTCCTTCTGTGGAATTCGCTACCTTAGTTTTGCTACAGATTGTGACTGTCTGTACTGTCTTCCCCTGTTCCTCCTCTTCTTCCGTTGTTCATCCTTCTTCCCCTGTTCTTCCATCGTTTCTACTCCTCCTTTCTTCCCTTATATTTTCTTTCCTTACCCAATTTCCTCCTTTCCATTCCCCTGTTCCCTCAGTCTCTTAAACTGCTCACTCAAGCCATAGGCCCACAACCGCCTGTGCTGCAGCCATGTGAGTGTAAACGTGTGAGTGTGTAACCATGTGAGTGTAACCATGTGAGTGTAACCATGTGAGTGTAACCATGTGAGTGTAACCATGTGAGTGTAACCGTGTGAGTGTAACCATGTGAGTGTAACCGTGTGAGTGTAACCGTGTGAGTGTAACCGTGTGAGTGTAACCGTGTGAGTGTAACCGTGTGAGTGTAACCGTGTGAGTGTAACCATGTGAGTGTAACCGTGTGAGTGTAACCGTGTGAGTGTAACCGTGTGAGTGTAACCATGTGAGTGTAACCGTGTGAGTGTAACCATGTACTGTGTTAATTATGAGGTGAACTATTTGAGCCATCTGCAGCATTTCATGCAGCCGTGACAGGTGAAGTACTTGCATCCATGCTTGTACGGTGGTGGAATCACATGAGAAATATGCCTGTTCTTCGTTCCATATTCCCTTCCCTTCTCCTCCCACCAGTGCTGTCACTATCAGTCTACGGGTCTATCATTGGCATGTTTGAACTCAACAATCTGTAAGCATCTCAAATCAGCTACGTTAGTCCTTTGGAGGTGCCTGGAATTTAAATCAACTACATGTAAGCTCTACACCAGATCGTACTAGTGCTATCGCTTTCAGTCTACGGGTCTATCATTGACATGTTCGAACTCAACAACCTGTAAGGGCCTCAACAACCAGCTTCCTTTCCAATCATCATCTCCCTCCCATCTCCCACTCTCCCAAGTATGTTGGTACCTTCCCCAGTATCAACCTGCTTCAACACAACACAGCCTTTTCGTTCCTATCGTCCCATGGCCTTCCCTTCAGGGACCTGGTAGTGCCTTCCCCAGTAACAACCTATTTCAATCGGATTCAAGACATGAGTGCGGCTGAGCAGGTGAAAAAGCAGAGATATGCACAGGGTATGACTGTCTAACATTTTATTACTTATGCGGCCTTCGATTCTCGATGAGACATCTCATCTCAGTCTCTCTGAAATGTTTCATTTCACTCTTTTTTTCGTGCACTTGTCAGTGCATATGTGTGCTTGTTCGTGCAGGCATCGCAATTGAGCGGATGAAAAAAAAAAGCACAGAAGAATATATATGTATATAGATATGTTCAGATATATCGAGACATTTCATTCTTGGCATTTCATTCTTTATTTCACACACCTGTCCATGCGCGTGTGCTTGTTGGTTTAGGCACCTGCAGAGGCAGTGGTTGGCCCGCTAAGGGAGCTGCTAGAGCAAGGGGGAGGGGGGAGGGATGGTGGCGATGAGGAAGAGGAGGGTACAGGGAAGGATGGGGATGAAGAGGTGGAGGATGATGGTGATGATGATGACGATGATAGTGATTATGATGATTTGCTGCAGTGGCACTGTCAAGGTATGACAATGCTGCTGATTACTTTTAAGTCGGCTCAGAAGTCGGTGATTTGCTGCCACTGGTGTGCGCTGTGCTGATGATGGATTGCTGCAGCAATCATTATCCACTGCTGCTTCTTTCTGTTGGCCACACTGCCCTACATCAGATCCTTGTATCTGAATTCACTTTCGATGCTTTTTGAATCTCGATTGTCCGATTCTACTGTAACTGACAGCTCTACCTTCCCTGTGTCATTCGGTCCACTTCTCCAGGCACTGCCTTTCACTTATCCACGTGTCACTCCCCGTTTTGCATCAACTTAATAGCTGTCTCTCTCTTTTTCTCCGTTCTCTGCCTAGCAGGCACGGCCTTTTACTCTCTTCAGAGCAGCATCAACCACTCATGCTGCCCGAATGCACACGCCTTCAAGCGAGACGAGGTGAGTGTTTGCAGCAAGATGGTGAGTCATGTATGGTGAGGATGCCCTCCGTCTTCCTGAGGGCTTCCATAGTTCCCAAGAGGTGACTCTTGAGTCGTCCTGAACCGGCTTTTGAGACGCCTCAAAAAGCCGCATGCCTTCAAGCGAGATGTGGTGAGGGTTTGCACAAGATGGTTGAAGTGATTGGAACAGCGTCCAATCTGCATGATGCATGTTATGGTGGGTCATGGTGAGGACACCACAAGAAGCACTACGGAGGCCTGCACAAGATAGTTGAGGAGGCCTGCATCCATAGTTTCTCCCACCCAAAGGACGTTATGAGGATGAACAATACAACGTTGCGGGAAAAAGAGAGAAAAAAAAAAAACGTTATGAGTGGAGGCCCCACTGGTTCACCTGACATTCGCCCCCATGCAACTCGCCAGTAGATCCTGAGTTTTTCTGAAGCTCAGCAGACATTACTCTACTGCTGGCCCTGTGCTGCGACAATCACTAACTCTGGCCCTGTGCTGCTGTGACACGTGGCAGGACATGGATGGCCGAGCAGTGCTGCTGGCAAGCCGAGACATCAAGAAAGGAGAGCAGGTTCGTCTGTTCGGGTCTTTCCCATCCATTCTCCATGTATTTGGACGCATGTTGTTTCAATGCATTCATTGGTAATCCAATCGGGGCAGGATAAGTTGTTTCTGAAACAGTTTTTATTCCAGGCCGGATTTCTCTCTGCCCAATACAAGTCTCTACGTTTCCTCCCCCACCTTTCCCCCCTCCCCCCTCCCAATATCACCCACAGGTGTTCATATCATATGTTGAGGAGTCTCTCCCACTAGAAGAACGAAAGGAAGCTCTAGCAGATTACGGCTTTCTGTGCCGATGTGGCCTGTGTGTGGCACAGGGGGGGCAGGAGTAGGTACCAGGACCTAGGGAATGGGTTGGAATCGATTGAAGTCTCTTCCACTAGAGGATCGAAAGGAAGCGCTAGCAGACTACGGCTTTCTGTGCCAATGTGAGCTGTGTGTGGCACAGGGGGAGCAGGAGTAGGCCCCAAGGAGTGGATTTGGCTGGAAGTTTCAGGCATACTAGGGGAGTGAAGATGGCAGGGGCAGGGAACAGGGATCAGGGAACATGGATCAGGGAACGCAAACAACGTCAGATGGATCAGAAAAAGAGGAAACAGGGAACAAGAAGCGCCATCGGCAGACCAGGGAGCAGGGAGCAGGGAACAGGGAGCAGGTTCACATGGAACAGAGAAGGGGGAAGTGGGAACAAAGAGGTTCATCAGCAGACTACGGTGGGGTGGATAGGCATACGGTACATGGCAAGGCAAGGCACAGAATTAGATGCATGCAGCTTGGTGCTTGTTTTTACTTTAGTACCGTACATCAGGGAAGCAAGCCCATTTCACTTGTAGTTTCATCATACCAACAGCAATGAAAACAGAGAAAGCCAAAAACACACAATAAGAAGTAGCAGCCCCATATCCCACCCCCACTCACATAAACCCAACCCAACTACACACTCCCCTCACCCCTAACCATCTCCTTAGCTTGTGGTTGTAGTGCAAACAGGACTCCCCCTGACTCCTACCGTACTGTTCACTTCTCACAAGTTCTTTTGGTTCTACTCAATGAAGTGTATACATTAATCAACTCTTAAAAAACTGCCCGCGCATGGCACCATCAGGATACTTTTCCGTGTGAAGGTTCAAGTAGAACCCACTCGGATTCTCCAAAAGCTCCTTGAGGGCCGACGCAAGCTCTCCAGTCCGTTCCGCTGCTTCTTTCCCAAGACTGCCGTTGCATAACCAGTCTCTGCTCCCCATCTGCTGGTACGTGCACGGCAGATCTAACACCACAGGACCGTTCGATCCCTCTGGTGCTTTGTGGATCTGCGTCATGGTCGGAGGCGTATCTTCATCCATATTTTCAGGCATCACTGAGTATTCGGTCCACACAGGCTGACCTCTTCTCCTGCATATCGCACACCAGCGAAAAACGGGGGTTAATTTTGAAGACAATTTTAACATGGTTAAGTGTGGATCACATGACAAACTCAAGATTTGAACATGGAAGAAGGAATTCGCAGAGCAACTGCCATTGGCTCTCCACTGCTGGAGCTGCGGATTCCAAAATAGGAGCTGTTGGAGAGACATGGAGCAACAATGTGTCCCTGACGGACTCACTTGTAGATTCTCATTGCCATGTCCCCATTGCCGCCGGTTCGGTCGCCAACTGCGTTCCGGGCAGCTTCTGTGTCATCCGAGGGAACCTCTTTGTAGTCATTCAGCTTGGCATAGATGGTGACTGTTGAAAAGGAAAGCTCATGGGGGAGAGGGGGAGATGAGGGAAGATCACGGGGGGGAAGGGTGGGGGGGAAGGGGACAGGAATGGGAGGAGGATGGTGGAGGTGAGGTTGGTGCTTGGCGGTGAGACATTGCAAGAGAAGGTATCTGTTGGGGTGAGACTGAGAGAGAAGGTGAGTTCAGGTTGGAAAGTCACAGGCCATTGACCTTTCGGTGTGACATTGGAGATTCATGGTGGAATTAAGGTGTTCATACCGGAAGGGGAATGCAAACGTGGAATTTTGAAGGGAAATACAAGAGGGTTTTGTTTTTTTAACTGACCAGATTTCTGTGCGTAGGCAACCGTCACCAGCGCCGCCGCAAGGAACGCTGCACGAAGCACATACACGACGAGGCGAAATCAGCGATCGGGTTATAATGCCTGGTTGACTGCTGGCAAGCAAAGAGTTTGAGTGAGCTGGCATTGGTGTTGCGAACTCACGCCAGGAGTAACGCTTACCAAACAGTAAGACGCAGCGAGCACGAATGAAGGCCATGAGGTAACAATTACTCAACTAGGTAGGAATCAGTTCGCAAGGGAAAGCAAAGTTACTGCTAGTAGTAGAGAGGTAAACGAAATGAAGAACTGGATGAGATCCTAGGGACTGAAATCACCCTCATTAATTGTCACGCTGAGGGTCGGGATGGAAGGACCACTGGTAGAAAGACCCGGCGTGACGGCTGACGGTCGAGATTGACCGACTTGATGAGTGGAGACTCAGCGAAAGTATCTCAGCCGAACGATTCTCAAACTTGAAGGTTAATCGATGGGCGTCAGGTGTTACGCGTACCATCAATAAGATGGACGAGCGCATCTGCCGGAATGGCATTGGTGTCGAATCGAAATTCGTCAGTCTTGATAATAGCAGCTCTAGGCGAGAAAAAGAGGCGAGCTACGATTGGCTGATCCGAGAGAGCTATAATGCACCTTCTTGTGACGTGTTCATGACGTGAAGCTTGCTTGGATCAATTGTTCTTGAAGCCAAGCCATGGTAGAAAGCAGGATGGGCAGAATCAGAAAAATCAGCAAGTCAAGGTAGAGCTGGACATACGGGTCGTTCGTGAGTTGTGACTTGTGGTGCGATATGGTGCGATTCGGTTCCCGATTTCTCTGCTGTATTGCAGGGGGGGGGACTTCGATGTGACACGTTGGTCGTACAGCTCGCTCATTGGGCAATCAAGGAACAAGTGCAATCGATTCGGAAAAATGAGGGAGGGTGGCGAAATGAGAAAAAAAATGAAGCCGGTGGGGTGCAGTAAGTTTCTAGACGATAAAGCCTGGTTCTGGATTGTACCGCTTTTGAATGTAGAATCAGTCTTATAAAATCATCAGACCATGAGGAAAATTCCTTTTCCTTACTTCGCATCCGTGCTCAACGCGTACATCACTGTAGCACCACAGCCAGCACCGTTACCACTCACGACCCTCGCACCGACAATCCGCCCGCCACCTTCGCACATCGCACCCCGACCTCACGGCTCGGCGAGTAACCCGCGCTCCGAGCCTCCGCTTCGAGACTTTTTCCCAACCACAGTCCCAGGCCCGTCGCGCGACAACCACAGTCCATTACCGTTACCACTGTAGTTTCGCTATATATTCTTCGCTCATGCCTTCGCTCATTGTACTCTTGCTTCGCTAGTGGAATTCTCGTTCGTTCACTCAATTGCACTCATAACACTTGGTATTCAGAGCCTATGATCTCCTCTCGGACCGCACCCACACCTTCACTTCCCCACTATCTCAAATTTTGGGGGGGGTAGACGTCTCTCAGCGACACAGCACCGCCGCTCGTAGTGCTCTCTCGTAAGCACGCACGGCCACGACCGAGGCTCTCGCTGAGCTCGCCCGACACCCCCGCCATGGCCGAATTCACGCTCGCCACATTGACGCAGGAGCAGCTTGACCGTCTAGTGCGCCAACTTGAAGATTCGGCGCTCGAAATTGCGACGCTCACGGCGGAACGTGACTCCGCACGTCAGCAATCCACGGTGAACATTCCAGCACCACCACACGCACCGACAAATGCATCTGCACAATCGGACGAGCCGATCGTCATCTCGTCCGGCACACCAACGCAACACGATAGCGTGGGACAGCGCTCAGGCGCAGCCAGTGATGGCGCCGCCCAGGCAATGCCTGGCATGGGAGGAAACAGGGTCGCACCAAGCCCGCGGGAGCCTCGTGAAGCCCGTCGGCACGTGGAGTTCGCGGCGACAAGTGGCGAGCAGGCCATTATGGCACCTATGCCACTCAAGCCGCAACGCCCGCCCTGGTTCGACCCAAGCCAACGTGGAGGCCCGACGGTTCAATCGTGGGTCTTCACGATGAATATCTTCTTCGACGCGAATTACGTCGAGTCGGACGCAGCGAAGATTCGGTATGCCGTTTCGCTGTTGAGGGGCCCCGCCATGGACTAGTGGCGAGTCATCGTGACGTCGCCACGCGCCTACGAGCCACCGTCGCAAGAGGAAGGGCCCACGGACCCAGCTGTCACCTAGAGTTCATTCTGCGAGACCGCCCAATACAGCACGTGGGATGCGTGGTGCGCAGGGCTTCGAGCGCGCTTCGAGCCGATCGCGGCTTTGATTTTGGCGCGTCAGAGATTGCGCACTTGGCGGCAGCTTGGATCGGTTCAAGACTATACGAGTGGTTTTCTCGCATTATGCGAGCAAGTCGGCTACATGCACGGAGCGGAGCGGGTGGACCGTTATGTCGGGGGGCTGAAGCCGGACATCTCGCATGAAATCATGCTACGCGGGCTCTCGAACTTCAACGAGATTCTCGGGCTCGCCGAGAAAATCGACATTTTACGCCGTCCGAGACCGGGGTCCTTCTATGGACATCGTCCTCGGGGACCGATCGAGCACGCCACTGTACACGCTGTTGCGACGAATGCAGCTGCCGCGCCGTTTAAGGGGCGCTGCTTTGCTTGCAACAGGCCGGGCCACCGCAAGAGCGAATGTCCAGAGGAGCTAAGGCGCCGCGGAGCAGAGCAGGGGAGGGAGTCTCCAAAGAAGGGAAACGCCAGCAGTCAGTAGGAATCGGGCCAACTACTGACGAGACTGCCTGCTCGCCCAACCCCACCGACCCTCACCGAGTCACAGTACCGATTCATGCTATCGATCGGACTCGGATGAATAAGGAGGGTACAGCGACGAATTGCCCAGTACCGATCTACGGGAAAATACAGGGAGCAGCAGTGAAGATCTTTATCGACGGAGGAGCAAGCCACAGTTTAGTTAATACCGCAACCGCACGAAAACTACAGCTGACACTTAGCCGTTGCTTACCGGAGATAGACGCACGCTTAGTCGACGGCACGCCACTGGCCATACGGGAAAAGGTAGAGAGCGTCAAAGTCCGCTGCGGGGGGAATTTCGGGTTTACACAGGAAATGCTCGCAACGACACTGGATGGGCACGATATTTTACTGGGACGTGATTGACTGCGACGGTATAACCCGCGAATTGACTGGACGACGGGTAGCTGCACCGTGCGAAGTAGTGGTAACTGGGTCGAGCTACCTCGCTGGCGGTCGCCCGAGTCTTCAACGGTACACGTCAACACCATCACAATGAAACGGGCTGTCGCTGCTGGAGCTGACGTGTACGCAGTAGACATAGCAGTAGTAGAGGAAGCGGATCAGCTGAGTGATTTCCAGAAACTGCTGGTAGCCGTACCGCCCGAATTACAGGAACTGTTGAAACGATATATCATTCTATATATTGTTCTATAACTGCCTGTAGTGTAGGATACTGTAGTCATATAACTTTCTTGTTGGTGGTGCACCTTGCATGCTCTGTTTGCTATATGTACTCTTGTGCTATAGTGAACAACACATTCTCCTTCACAACTTTCTTGACACTTCTCCTCACCCTCGACCTCTCAACTACTAAGCTCCAAAGCTATGGCTCCTAAGCCTACTTAGTCTCTCAACATGGTCAGAGCGACTACGCTCTTGGCCTGTGGGCCCCACGTGCTTCCGCTACTTTCCTGTCTGTCGCGCGCCGCGTCGCGCGCGACACCTTTTTCTTCCCGCCACGCGCTCGGGGCGCGTGGCGGTTTTCCGCCCGCCGTGCGCCCCGGACGGGCGGCGTCTTCCTGCCCCGTCGCCGCCCTTCTCGGCCCCTCACGGCCTCTTCGCGGCCCCGTCGCTGCCCCTCTCACGGCCCCTCGCGCCACCCTTAGCGGCCCCGTCGCCACACTTCGCGGCCCCGTCGCCGCCCCTAGCGGCCCCATCGCCACTCCTAGCGGCCCCGTCGCCGCCCCTAGCGGCCCCGTCGCCGCCCTTCTCGGCCCCTCGCGGCCCCTTCGCGGCCCTGTCGCCGCCCCTTCGCGGCCCCGTTGCCGCCCCTAGTGGCCCCGTCGCCGCCCTTCGCGGCCCCGTTGCCGCCCCTAGTGGCCCCGTCGCCGCCCTTCTCGGCCCCGTCGCCACCCTTAGTGGCCCCGTCACCTGCTCGTCGCGGCGCATCCCCCCCTGGCCGCCGCCTCTGCCTCCCCTGCGCCCGCGCCTGCTTTGCAGCAGCGCGCGGGCCTGCTTTGCACCGGCGACGCCGCCCCTGCAGCACCAGCCCCTGGAGCAGCCGCCCCAGCAGCAGCCGCCCCTGGAGCAGCCGTCACTACAGCAGCCGCCCCTGGAGCAGCCGCCACTGCAGCAGCCGCCCCTGGAGCAGCTAGCCCTACAGCAGCAGCCCCTGGCCCCTGGAGCAGCCGCCGCTGCAGCAGCCGCCCCTGGCCCCTGGAGCAGCCGCACCTGCAGCCGCCCCTGGCCCCTGGAGCAGCCGCCCCTGGCCACTGGAGCAGCCGCCACTGCAGGAACCGCCCCTGGCCCCTGGAGCAGCTGTCCCTGCAGCGGCCGCCCCTGGCCTCTGGAGCAGCCGCCACTGCAGCAGCTGCCCCTGGCCCCTGGAGCAGCTGCACCTGCAGCCGCCCCTGCAGCGGCCGCCCCTGGCCACTGGAGCAGCCGCCACTGCAGGACCCGCCCGTGGCCCCTGGAGCAGCCGCCCCTGGAGCAGCCGCCCCTAGAGCAGCCGCCACTGCAACAGCCGCTCCTGGACTCGGTGCAGCCGTGGGGGGGTGGGTATGGGGGTGGCGGGTGTGGGGGTGATGAGTGTGGGACAGGTGGGGGAGGTTGAGTGGAGGTGGCCGCCGTGAAGCCAGCAGCTCCAGTCGCCCGTGAGACCTTTGCGCTAGTCGCCCGTGAGCCCGTCGCTCCAGTCGCCCGTGAGCCCGTTGCTCCAGACGCCCGTGGGCCAGTTGCTCCTGCCGCTTGTCTAGCCGCGGAGCCAGTTATTCCAGTTTCCCGTGTGCCAGTTGCTCCAGTTGCCAGTGTGCCTGTTGCTCCAGTTGCCCATGTGCCAGTTGCTCCAGTTGCGCAGTGTGTCTGCAGCTTCCGTCGTCGCCTCCCATCTCCTCTCCTGTCACAGTCCCTCCTCCTCCTCACTTCCCCTCTCCTTCTCCTGCGCTTGGTGTACCCCTTCAGGGGGCGTTGACGGCACATTCTTCCCTACAGGCACTTATGGGGGCATGTCAGAATAATATATATAATTCTATATATTGTTCTGTAACTGCCTGTAGTGTAGGATACTGTAGTCATATAACTTTCTTGTTGGTGGTGCACCTTGCATGCTCTGTTAGCTATATGTACTCTTGTGCTATAGTGAACAACACATTCTCCTTCACAACTTTCTTGACACTTCTCCTCACCCTCGACCTCTCAACTACTAAGCTCCTAAGCTATGGCTCCTAAGCCTACTTAGTCTCTTCACAGCTGCACCGTGCGAAGTAGTGGTAACTGGGTCGAGCTACCTCGCTGGCGGTCGCCCGAGTCTTCAACGGTACACGTCAACGCCATCACAATGAAACGGGCTGTCGCTGCTAGAGCTGACGTGTACGCAGCAGACATCGCAGAAGTAGAGGAAGCGGAGCAGCCGAGTGATTGTGAAAAGAGTAAGCAGGAATGAATGAACTATGAATGAAAGCAGTACAAATATGAAACCCTAACTGGGTTGTACCCCCTATGGGATACCCCACTACAACCTACACAGCAGTATAAGCTATAGATATGTTCTGACAGTGATTTCCAGAAACTGCTGGTAGCCGTACCGCCCGAATTACAAGAACTGTTGAAACGATACCCCGGGATTTTTCCCGACGACTTACCGGGAGGACTGCCACCTCAGCGAGCACATGACCACCGAATCAAATTAGAACCGGGGGCACCGCCAACCGTACAGATCCAGTTGAGACTAACACAGCGCGAGCTCGATGAACTAAGGAAGCAGTTGGATTACCTGTTACAGAAAAAAATCATCAGACCGAGCTCGTCTCCGTTCGCCGCACCGATACTATTTACGTCGAAAAAAGACGGGGGTTTTCGCATGTGTATCGATTACAGTGCACTGAACAGGGTAACAGTCAAGTCGCGGTACCCCATTCCCCGCACTGACGAACTGATCAACCAACTGCGAACAGCACGGGTTTTTTCGAAAATCGATTTACGGGGAGGTTACCATCAGATTAGAGTCAAACCATCGGACTGCGCCAAAACAGCTTTCAGGACTAGATACGGGTCGTTCGAGTACACTGTGATGCCATTCGGGCTTGAGAAAAGTAGAACGAGAATGGATTGACTAAGGAATGGAAGTGATACAAATATGCAACCCTAGAAATGTGTACCCCATATAGGCTACCCCACTATAGCCTACACAATATTATAATTCGACACACCCCCATAGGCAAAGTGGGGGAGAACAAGGGGTCACAAGACCAGTCAAGCAAAGCAGACAAAGCTCAGGGTGGATCACAACGTCACCACACAGTCCGAGCACAAGGTCAGGGCCACAAGGCCAGTTCACATGTAGGAGTACACATATATATATAAGGCTAAACAAGCAAGAGCAGGTATACATATATATGGAAGGGTACAAGCAAGGTCAAGTGGTGAGCAAGTGAGGCAAGACAGGTACAAGACCCAGCTGAGTGCAGAAGCGCTGATGATCACAAGGCGGAAGTGCCTTGGTGAAAACATCAGCAGTGTTGGCCTCAGAGGCCACGTACGCAAGTCGCAACTGACCACGCTGCTGCAACTCACGAGCAAGAAAGTAGCGGAGAGCAATGTGCTTCGTTCTGTGCTCCAGGCGCTGCTCCCGACACAAGGCCAACATGGCCTTGTTGTCTACGTACAGCACTGGAGGAGAACGAGGCGGCTCTCCTAGGTCAGTCAGCAGGTAGGTGAGCCAGCGAAGCTCCTGTGCAGCCATGGCCCCTGCGTAGATCTCAGCCTCACAACTGGAGCCAAGAACAGAAGACGAGCGAGTAGCCCGCCACGAAAAAGAGCCGGAACCAAGACTGAAGGTGTAACCCTGTGACGACCGCTGCGTAGCCTGGTCGTCAGCCCAAGAAGCGTCTGCGTGTCCAGTGAGGACCACTGGACTCCGCCCTCCAAGCACTAGCCCCATGCCCGACGTACTGCACAAGTAGCGCAACACCCTCTTCGCTGCAGCCATGTGCTCTGGTCTGTGTCTCCCAGGAGCAACATAGCGTGCAAGAATGCTAAGAGGGTATGCAAGGTCAGGTCGTGTGCAGGTCATCAGGTACATGAGGCAGCCAACAAGCTCTGGGTACGGGCCACTCGACTCTACGGACTCATCCGAAGGCAGAGCTGAGAGCGAGTGGCGAGTAGACAGAGGAGTGGCCTGAGGCAAGGAGTACGTGAAGCCGAAGCGCTGAAGGACCTGCTGCACCATGTGTGACTGAGTCAAGGTAATGGTGCGGCGTGCTCTGTCCCGGGTGATCTGCAAGCCAAGGTAGCTGCGCAGTTCACCCAGGTCTGTGCACGTGTGTCTCTTCAGCAGCTCGGACTTCACGTGGGCGAGTCCAGCAGTGTCAGCTGTGGCAAAGACCAAGTCGTCGACGTACACGAGGATGTAGAACGGCGGCAGAGAGGTGTCGGTGCGCAGAAACAACGACGGGTCAGCAGTAGAGGGAGCAAACCCAAGAGCCGCAAGCGTAGTCCTCGATGTGTCGTGCCACTGTCGGGGTGCCTGGCGGAGACCGTAGACTGGCCGTCGGAGGCTCCACTGGGTGCCAGGAGGGAAAGTCCCAGTGAAGCCAGGTGGACGGCGCAGCCAGATCTCCTCGTGCAGGCTACCCTGCAGGAAAGCAGTGCTGAAGTCAAGGGAGTGAAGCTCGTAGTCACGCTGAGCGGCTTTGTGTAGCAGCACCCGAAGAGTGGTCATCTTCGGGGTGGGAGAGAAGGTCTGAAAGTAGTCAACTCCCTGCCGCTGACTGAAGCCACGAGCCACGTACCGCGCCCTGAAGACAGGTGGAGAGCGTGGCGGCCGCTTCACCTTGAAGATCCACATGCCACTGACGATGTTCGACCCAGGAGGAGGAACAGTGTCAACGTAGGTGCCTGTGGACTTCCAAAAAGCCATCTCTGCATCCATAGCTGCCTGCCACTGAGAGGAGTAGGGACCCTCTATCGCCTCCGCGTAAGAGCGCGGAGTCGAGATGTCTAGTGCATCCGGGTCTCCCTCAGGGGTAAGCAGTACGGACACGAGATGAGGTGAAGCAGCAGCCAGACACTAGAACTCCTCCTGCCTTTCCTCAAGGACGTCCGTGCCAAGAGCACACTCACCCCCGACGGACGGAGGACAGACTGACGCAGACTCAGCAACAAGACTAGCAGCGTAGTCTAGACGACAGCGAGCAGCAAAGTCGACGAGCTCAGCAACAAGAGCAGACGCAGCAGTGGACTCAAAAGAGGGGTCAGTGACGACAGTAGCAAGGAGACGCGTGACGGTAGGACTGGCAGCACGAAGAGAGTCCGACTCTGGGTCGGCAAGAGCAGGAAGAGAGGACTCAGGAGGAGAAGGCAAAGGGACACGCAGAGGAGCAGTGGACGGACGCAGAGACATCCGGTGCGTGCCAGGGACAGGAGGAGGACGCTGACGCGAACCGCGACCACCAGCGCAAGCAGCACTAACAGGCAACGCGGGACGAGACGCAGGCTCACGACGCTCAGCAAGACCTCCAGTGGAACCAGTGTAGGGAGAAGGAGCCGGCAGTGGGGAGGCCGGCGGTAACTGTGACTGTGACTAGACAGGCGGTGGACACTCTAAGGGAGGAGGAAGACCAAGAACTTGCTGAAGGAGCGGAACAAAGTACGGCCGAGGCCGCGCGGCGACTTCAGACACAGCAGGGACAGAATAAGCACCCCCAGTGGCAGCACCAGCGCCAACAGCACCTCCAGCTCCAGTACCTCCAGCAGCACCAGCAGCACCCGCAGCAGAACCGCCGCTAGGACTGACAGCAGTAGCCTCAGCGCCAACACCCTCACCAGCTCCGACTCCAGTCGCACTCGTCAGCCCAGCAGCTCCAGCACTCCCAGGGCGAGCACCTCCGAGACCGGCTGCACCAGAACCCTCCGCAGCCGAAGAAGCACCAGCTCCAGCAGTTCGGCTCCAGCGCCGGGCAAACCACTCACGCAGCTCCTGTGGAGAGAGCGGCTCCCGCCGAGACGATGCACCCGGAGAACCTCCAGGCCTAGCACCGCCAGACGCCACACGGGTAGGTCCAGCGGCCGCTGGCTCCGCACCACCAGGCTCAGTAGCTCCAGACGCAGCACCCCCAGGCTTAGCACCCCCAGTCGTAGCACCCCCGGGCTCAGCACCCCCAGTCGCAGTACCCCCAGGCTCAGCACCCCCAGTCGTAGCACCCCCAGGCTCAGCACCCCCAGTCGCAGCACCCCCAGACTCAGCACCCCCAGGCTCAGCACCCACACGCGCAGCACCCCCAGAGTCAGCACCCCCAGGCTCAGCACGCGCAGCAGTACCAGAGTCACCAGCAACCTCGACCGGCTCGACTGCGTCTACCTAGGACAAACCTGAAGGGGCAGGACCCTGAGGGAGGAGGGGGTCTACCAGGGGGGGATCTGGCACAAGGAAGTGCGGTGGGGGGGGGGAGGGAAGGAGTGCGGTAGGGGAAGAGGCGGTAGTAGGGGACTGACTCGTCGAACGTGACGTCCTGGGAGGACAGAACACGACGAGAGGTGGGGTGGTAGAATTGCCACCCAGGGGCGTCAGGGGGGAAGCCAAGGAAGACACAGGGAGCAGCACGAGAGGACAGCTTGTCCGCAGACAAGTCGCGGACAAACGCTCGAGATCCCCAGACACGGAACGCAGACGCATCGCCGATCTTCCCCGTCCACAGCAAGGCTGGGGAGGTCTCCGGCCTGGAGACCCTGGGGTGAAGGTTGATCTGATGCGCCGCGTACCGAACCGCAAACGGCCACAGAAAATGGGGGGCAGCCGCATGCATCATGGACGTACGAGCGACGTCCATGACCATGCCAATGCGGCGCTCAGCAATCCCATTTCGCTGTGGAGATTCCGGTAGCGTAAAGGTCTGGCGGATGCCTCGCGCACGACAGTAGGCTCGCAGAAGGCCAGAGGAGAACTCTCCGCCTCGGTCAGAGTGCAGACGCTGAATAGGAAAGTCCGAGCCGAAGCTCCTCCTGAGCTGAAGACTAGCTGCGCGGATCCAGTCGATCAACACCTCAGGGACATCACCCTTGCTGCGCAAGGGGAAGACTGAGGTGTAACGCGAGTAGTCATCAACCACCAGCAGGAAGTAGCGCTCGTGACCCTGTCCACGGACGCGGGCTGGGCCCCACACGTCCATGTGAAGCGTCTGCAGCGGGGCCTCTGTCGGGGGAAACTGAGAGGAGTGAGGGGCAGCTCGGAGCCGCCCCTCGACACAGGGGACACAGGAAGGACCAGGCCCCGGAGGAAGAGGAGGGAGGGACCGGGGAAGACCAGAGACAAGGACACGGGAAGCCATGCCTCGGAGACGAGGCAGGGAGGGTTGACAAAGACGGCGGTGCCAGAGGAGAGTCGCGTGAGACAGGAGGCGACACGAGCAGGGGGCAGACTCAGGATTAGACCTGGACGCTGCAGCAAACACCTGACCCGACGCAGCTACCTGACCAGACGCAGGGACTGGAGGAGACGCAATGGTCAGTGTGTACAGGCTCGACCCCGGCCGACGTGTAAACGTGGCCAGGTGTCGGCCTGTCCGAGCGTCCGTGCAGTGGGTCACCCGCTGACTCGCAGGAGTGAACTGGTGAACCCCCGCATCCTGTAGGTCAGCAACACTCACCAAGTTCGTAGAGAACGAGGGGAGGTAAAGACCAGACAGGGTGCCAGAGGGGGCCGCCGGACACGGGAGGACAGTGGAGTCTGCCAGGAGCGAGAAGCCCCTGAGTCTGCCAGAGAGACAGAGGGGTCTGCTAGAGAGACTGCAACTGGCCGGCCAAGCGGCGTGAGTGTGGTGCGGTCTCGAAAGAAGGAGCGAGAAGCCCCTGAGTCAAGTGTGAAGGTGAGGGAGGCCGAAGCCGACGTGGTACCTGAGAGCGCAGACTCACCAGCACATGAGGGCGCGGACGCACTGGCACCTAGAGCAGCAGCCTCACCAGCACCTAGAGCAGCAGTACCAATGCCCGGGTCGGGCGGGAAACACCGATAACGGTCACCCTCATCACTAATAGTCACCGCATACATGGCAGCAAGGATAGCATCAAAGTCAAGATCAAAGATAGCTACGCTTGCCCTAGACAGCTCTCCCCAGCGGGGGATCTCACTAGTCTCCGGGAACTGCTGACGCCAAGCGTCCGTCAGGCGGCCAAAGCAGCGCTGGGTGGGGTGAGCACCCCCACATTGCTCACCCGCGCGGTCGCCAGAGCGAAGGACGTAGGTGCACGGGCCAAAACCCCCACCACGCTGACGCTGCGTGTACCACTCACGGAGCTGCTGAGGAGGGGGGATGTCCCGAGAACGCTGCTGCTGCTGCTGGCGCTGACCACTCCCGGAGCCGCTCCGCTGCGAAGCACCACCCCGACCAGCTCCACCTCCTCCACCACCGCCGCCTCCACCCCCGCCACCACTGCCGCCTCCGCTCCCACCGCTACCGCCACCGCCGCCTCCGCCTCCGCCGCTGCCACCGCCACCTCCACCCCCGCCACCACTCCCACCGCCACCCCCACTCCCTCCGCCGCCTCCACCGCCACCTCCACCACCCCCGCTAGCCCCACCCGCGCCCTTGCCCCCCTTGCCCTTGCCAGAGCGGCGTCTCCCGCTAGGGGCAGACGCCGCACCGACCGACTCAAGACCAACGAGGTCGGCCGCAGCAGCAGAGGCGACAGAGGGCAACAGGGGGAAGGGGAACACCCCTCAAAGATGGGGGTGCGAGGGTCACCACGAGAGGCTCCTACAGCGACTATGCTCTTCTCCGCTGCTAGGAGGGCCTTCTCTAGGAGGTCAACAGTGAGAGTGGTGGGACAGACTGAGAGGAAGTGGTCCCTGACTACGCGAACGGAGTCAGGGAGGCGGGTGACTATATAATAGAGAGTGATGTACATGGGGGGGGGGGTTCTTGGCGCAGAAGTCAGCAGGAAGCGCGGCGCGGTAGCGAGTGTCACTAGTGCGGAGGTGCATAATGAGGTCAGCGACTGTGGGAAAGGCAGCAAGGTCACGAAAGAGGTACGGTAGCATGAGGCGGCTTAGTGCAGCAGTGGCAGGGGAAGAGTAGCGTGCAACGACAGCGTCGTACAAGGTCTGAGCACTCTTGTACTGACTAAAGTGCGCACGCTCAGTGGTAGGCAGGTGGCGACGCACAGCAAGACGTGCAGCAGCATCGCGAGTGGCCCACTGGGAGCGAACAGTGGCTTCAGCATCGGCAGCAGGGGCAGGGGAAGCACCAGAGGTGAGGTCAAAGAGGGAAAGTCCGTCTGCCCTATCGCACTGTAGGAAAAGCTGCAGGTCATCCACCCAAACCTCAAAGTCAATGGCTCGACCCTCAGCGTCAAAAGCGAGAACACTGGGGGTAGCCATGACAACAGTGGACTAGCAGTACCAACTGTAGGACAGGGGCAGTACAGTGACAGAAGCGCTGCTCTCACCAGGCAGGGCGGGTCGGGCAGCTCAGCGGTACAGCAGCAAGGCAACACGGCTGCTCGGACGGCATTGCAGCAACTGCGGCTCCGTGGCACCAGCGGCTCGGCTCCTCAGGCAGCTCGGGCGGCTCGGGCCGGTTGGGCGGCTCGGGCGGCTCAGGCGAGTCGGGCGGCTCGGGCGGCTCGGGCAGCTCGGGCAGGTCGGGCGGCTCGGGAGGCTCGAGCGGTTCGGGCGGCTCGGGCGGTGTAGGGCGGCAGGGCCGCTGGTGCGAGGGGCGGCTGGGCCGCTGAGAAGGGCGGCGGGGCCGCTGAGTAGGGCGGCGGGGCCGCTGAGGAGAAGGGCGGCGAGGCCGCTGAGTAGGGCGGCGGGGCCGCTGAGGAGAAGGGCGGCGGGTCCGCTAAGTAGGGCGGCGGGGCCGCAAAGGAGAAGGGCGGCGGGGCCGCTGAGTAGGGCGGTGGGGCCACTGAGGAGAAGGGCGGCGGGGCCGCTGAGTAGGGCGGCGGGGCCGCTGAGGAGAAGGGCGGCGGGGCCGCTGAGTAGGGCGGCGGGGCCGCTGAGGAGAAGGGCGGCGGGGCCGCTGAGTAGGGCGGCGGGCCGCTGAGGAGAAGGGCGGCGGGGCCGCTGAGTAGGGCGGCGGGGCCGAAGTGAGGGAGGCAGCGGGGCCGCAGCAAAGGGCGGCGGGGCCGCTGAGATGGGTGGCGAGGCCGCAATGTGGGGCGACGAGGCCGCCAAGAAGGGCGGGGCCGCAGCGACGGGTGGCGAGGCCGCGGAGACGGGCGGCGGGGCCGCGGAGACGGGCAGCGGGGCCGCAATGCGGGGCGACGGGGCCGCTGTGACGGGCGGCGGGGCCGCACTAAAGGGCGGCGGGACCGAAACGACGGGCGGCGGGGCCGCTAGGGGAAGGGGCCGCTAGGGCGATAGGGCCGCTAGGGTGATAGGGTCGCTAGGTCGTAGGGGCCGCTAGGGCGGCTCGGCGAGGTGAGAGCCCGTAGCGCGACTCGGGCGGAGCGCGCTTCGGGCAGGAGAGAAAAAAAAAAGTGAAACTCGATGTGGTGGGCCCTAGGCACAGTTCCCAAGGGGGAACCTGCTCGATACCATGAGAAAAGTAGAACAAGAATGGATTGACTAAGGAATGGAAGTGATACAAATATGCAACCCTAGAAATGTGTACCCCATATAGGCTACCCCACTATAGCCTACACAATATTATAATTTGACAGGGCTGACCAACGCACCGGCGACTTTTCAGATGACCATGAACGAGGCATTTTGGCTGCTCTTAGATAAATGCGTAATAGTTTAACTCGACGACATTCTAGTGTACAGTCGGGACAAGCAGCAACACTTAGGAGATCTGGAAGCAGTCTTTAAGGTTTTAGACGAGCACAGATTACTGACCAAGGGTTCCAAGTGCGAGTTCTTCCAGGATAGGTTAGAATTTTTGGGGCACGTTATTTCGGAGGTTGGAGTTGAAATCGACCCAAAGAAGCTGGATACGGTAAAAGCGTGGCATCCCCCGACGAACATCACGGGGCTGCAGAGTTTTTTAGGGTTCGTTAATTATGTGCGTCGGTTCGTCCCCGATATGGCACGGTTAACTGCCCCACTGACGGATTTACTGCGAAAGGGGGTCGCTATTACGTGGGGGGAGAAAGAGCATGCTGCCTTCTCTGCCCTGAAAAATGTTCTCTGTTCACCACCCGTCCTACGCATCGCCGACCCACACCGCCCATTCGAAGTAGTTACCGACGCAAGCAATAGCGCCATCGGAGCCGTACTGCTACAGGATTTCGGCAATGGCCTATAGCCTATCGCATACGAGTCCCGAAAACTGCATCCGCCCGTGAAAAATTACCCGATACACGACCGCGAAATTCTTGCGATCGTGCACGCGTTCAAAGTATGGCGCTGTTACTTGACTGGCGCGGACGTGACAGTACGGACTGACCATAAATCACTACAGTACCTTCGCGCACAGCCACACCCCAACCCACGACAGATTCGCTGGCTCGATTTCCTCGAGTCCAACTTTCACTACACGGTCACTTTCAAAAAGGGAGCCTCGAACATCGCCGACGCACTGACCTGCCCCACTGCCCAGATCCACGCAATACTACTTGCCCAGACAAGCCCGCTACTGATAGGCCTATTCACCTACGGGTACCAAACGGATCCATTCTTCACAGGAGGAAATTCGCAGCAGTTCGCATCAGCAAAGGGAGTCTATTACGTAAAAACCGGGACCGACCGCATCTGGGTGCCTGGGTATACACTGCTTCGGGAATTACTGTTACAGGAGGCACACGACGGAGTTACCTCGGGGCATTTCGGAGTAGAAAAAACACGGCAGCAGCTGCAGCGGTACTATTGCTGGCCCGAAATGTTGACTGACGTACAACGACACGTGGCATCGTGTCCCACTTGTCAGCTCATGAAATCATCACGACAGCGGCCGGCGGGACAGTTGCAGCCGATACCACCCCCAGAGCGTGCTTGGCAGCAGGTTACGATGGATTTCGTCACGGGGTTACCAGCCGGGGCGAGTGGGAACGACGCGATCCTGGTCGTCGTCGATCGACTGACGAAAATGGCACATTTCACAGCCTGCAAAAAATCAATCACAGCCGAAGAAACAGCACGCCTCTTCATCTCCACCGTCGTTCGAATGCACGGGATACCAGCCGCGATCATTAGCGACCGCGATACGAAATTCACCAGCAACTTCTGGCGAAACCTGTGGCAGCAGTTCGGCAGGCGACTACAGTTCGGTTCAAAATACCACCCCGAAACCGACGGACAGACAGAACGGACAAATCAGACCATGGAACAGCTCATCAGGGCCACGTGTGACGACCCGACCACGTGGGAACAACAACTGCCACTAATCGAATTCGGGCACAACAACTCGCCATCCGCCACGACCCAACAGTCACCATTTTACCTAAACTACAGACAAGACCCGACAGTACCGGTACCCATGACCCCGAATCCCGACAACCCAGTACCACGAGCACAACAGTTCGCCGAAATATTACGAGCAGCACGGACCCGGGGAGTAGACGCAATAAAAAAATCGAACATCATCGCTAAACGCAACACCGACCGCCACCGTAGACCTGTCACTTACCAGCCCGACGACTTAGTTTTACTTGACACTCAGAACCTCCGACTGCCCATCACCCCGAAACTCCGCCCCCGATACTGCGGGCCATTTCGCATAAGCCACATGCTTACACCCGTCACCGCCCACCTCCTCCTCCCTGTTGACTGGTACGTCAGCCCCTGATTCCACATCAGCCTACTTCGCCCTTACGTCCCGTCCACAAGCCAACTGCCACGCAATCGCCCAGCCAGCATGACAAGACCACCAACTGAACCAATCATCACCCCCGAGAAAATCCAGAGTCACAGAGTTCGCGACCCTCAAGGAGCCCGAAGGATCGAGTTCTTACTCCGCTGGAAAGACCGTACACCCACCTAAGACAATTGGGTTCCCCTGGACAGATTCGAAAACCAACCCGTCCCCACCGAGTATCTGCGCAACTGCAATTTCAGGGATGTACACGCACTTTCGTAAGGAGGACCTCCTTAGGAGGGGGGGTAGTGTAAGGAAAATTCCTTTTCCTTACTTCGCATCCCTGCTCAACGCGTACATCACTGTACCGTATCGCCCCGGATATAACCGCAGGCCTATGTTAAGCGCATGCGCTTCTATCTGGAGCAATGCGCTTATGGCCGATCCTCAATTAGAAGCGCACCCTCTTAAAAAACCTTACTTATTATAAGCGCACTCTTGCTATATAGACAAGAATGTCTGTTGTTTTTTTCACTTTCTTTACTACCTTCAAACAAACTACATTACTCTAGCTAAAAATTTCAACTAAAACTTTCAAGTCAAATACATTAGACTAGCATCCTAGCCTACACAACATTTTTAAGTTTAGTCTAGCCTAAGGCCTACTCCTCATCCGACTCAGGCTCCGTGGAGTTGTTGCCAAAGAACCCGTTTGCTTGGATGTCGTCATCAACCTCTACCTCGTGGGATAGCTGACCTCTCCGGTGCGCCAGCACCAGTCCGTCTTCACTCCCGTCAAGGGCATTGCTGATGCCGCAAGTGAGGAACGCTCTCTTAATCAGGTCGGCGGGCACAACTTTCCACGCCCGTGAAATCCACTTGAGCACCACCTCCGGAGATGGTTTCTTAATGTTCCCTGCACCACATACACGGGGGTGGGAAACACGTGGGTCGACAAGTAGGCAGACATACAGACGAAGCGGTCACGGGAGAACACTTTTGCGTACCTGCGGGTGTCAGGATGTTCATGCCGTCCTGCTCGAACCAGGTCTGGTACTGCTACCGAACACTCGCCTTGAAGCTTTTGTTGACCGACACATCGAGCGTCTGCAAGTCTGCCGTGCATCCCGCTGGGATGACCGCCGGCACGATGTTGAGTTCCGCGAACTTCGCCTTGACTTCGGGTGTCAGTTTTCCACGATAGGAGTCGAGCACTAGCATGGCGCTCCGGCTCTGCAATCCGAACTTCGGTTTCTAGAACGGCACCACGCCTGCACCGAGCCACTCGATTACGCCCGAGGCCTCCATCCACCCATTAGCTTGGCAACCGACCACGACATCTGCATACAAGCAAGCGGTGGTTAGATTTTACTTTTGTTTTTCCCCTCGGAAACACGCGCATACGCAATTTCTTACCGTTCGGAAAGTCACCCTTTGGGAGGGTCTTGCGCTTGAAAAACACCCACGGCTTCAACTTCTCGCCCGTCGCCGTGCACGCCAGCATCACAGTGACTCTCTCTTTCTGGTAACCACCACTGCGGATGGGCACCGACTTCACGCCCGTGTGCTCCACCGTGGTAGTCGCCGACATCTCCAGCCACAAAGGCGTCTGGTCGGCATTGATGATGTAACGATTGTCGATGTCGTAGTCGTGGCGTGCGTCGCGGACAAACTGCCAAAATTCCTTGCACTGCTTGGCCACGTCTACGCACGGGGAGGGAGGAACGGTTACAAGGGCGGATGAGCACCGCTACAGATAAGGAAACATGGGCAAGAAAGTACTGAAATACAAGATAAAATTTCACAATAGGATGACAGTGCACGGACAGGCACTTACGCTGCTGTGTCTTTTGCGCCACCTTTGTTTTCATGCGCACGGTGAGATTCCACCGCTTGCGGAACCGCTCTGTCCAGCGCTGACTCGCCTTCCACTTGACGTCCGAGAACAACACCTTCATCACCTCTTTTGACCACTCTTGCAGCCGACCGACTGATACTACCACACCGCGGCGTCGCCAGTCCAGGAGTTGGGCGTACACCTTCATCTCCATGGGTCTGTACCAGGAAGACCTTCCGCGCCCATGAAGTCGACACCGAGCACTGTGTGCAGCCTTGAGCTCCTCCGCTTGGTTTTTCCACTCTGTGAGGCATTTGCGGTGTATGCCGGACTCCCGCGCGTCCTCTTTTACCGATGCAGCAAGCTCCAGCCGAACGAGCCACTTCAGTTTCTCCTAGGCGGTGTAGCGCTGCCGTTTGTGTTGAGTCGGCTTGTGCCTGGGAGAGGGGGGGCGGGCATCTCGGTTCTCAGAGGAGGGGTGGGGTCATTTTTTGTTAATCGACGGATACGTTGGTATCGGCATCTTCTCGCGTGGTGCGTCGCACCACCAAGACTCCACACCGTCGTCGTCCGCGTCTGTAGCTTCACGATCTGGGAACACGTCCTCCTCGGCGCCCTCTTCACCGCCGACTCCACCGTCGCCTCCAGCATCGCCGTCGCATGTGGGTTGTTTATCGGCGGCCACGTCATCGTCGGCGCCCACAGCCGACTCGTCCCACGTGCAGGCTTCAGGATTTCCCCACCGAGGTGCAGTCGGCGGACCATTGATTTGCCTAGCCTTGGGTGTGTCTGGTTCAGACAACCACTCGTCGAAAGTGGCAGGCAAATATAACTGGAGCACGGGCCGATGGTGACCCCACGCGTCAGGAACAGGAGGAGTCGATGGATTCGGAGGAGCGGGAGGAGCAGGAGGAGCAGGAGGTGCAGGAGGAGCACGTGGAGCAGGCGGTGCAGGGGGTGTAGGTGGCACTGGAGGCGCTGGTGGCTCACGTGTATACCACCCGTCCGAGGTTAGTCGCCAGGCGCGGGTTGGTTTCTTCTTGAAAAGGAGGTGCGTCCCACTGAATTCCGCCATGGCTTTGCTAGCCAGGCGGGCTGGACTAGAAACTCAATGAAAAAAATGAGGAGGGTGCAGAAATGGGCAACGACGGGGACCCCTGCGGGCTAGCGGCTCGGGGTCCTCGTCAATGACAGGCAGGAAACCCCCGCCTACCCCCGTAGAGGAACCTGCGTGGCAGCATATTGATGCTGGCAGGGAATCTTCCCCACCCTTCGAGAGGGTTCGGAAGAAATGCAGATGCCACGCAGCGCATGCGGCTGTGATTGGGCCGCACGGCAACATCCCCGTCACTCCTGTCACATTCGATGGTTCTAGACAACTTTGTGCGGTGGGAAACCGAACCGCAGCTGTTTTTGCCTGAAAACCATGCATGATCCCACTTTTGCATGGTCCGCTGTGTCAGAATGTTATCTTATACTCTAGCCTGTAGTGGGGTGCTCTATAGCGAGTACAACCCTTCTAGGGTTTGCTATTTGTATCCCCATTCTTGCTAGTGCAGCCCTCTTCTCTCTTCTAACTTTCACATGCTATCAGAGCAAGTCGATCCCCTTGGATCGATCCTGTGGGTGGGCTCACCACCTCGTTGCTTCCGCTGCAACTCCTACTGCTACTGCTATAACTACTCTCTATGCCGCACGCCCCGTGGCGTGCGGCATTTTTTCATCCCGCCGTGCGCCCCGAGGCGCGCGGCGGTTTTCTGCCCGCCGTGCGCCCCAAGGCGCGCGGCGGTTCTCTTCCCGCCGTGCGCCCCGAGGCGCGCGGCGGGTTACTGCCCCGTCACGCCGCGCGCCGCTCCCGGGAGGCGCTGCGACGGGCGACGGGGACCTCCGCGTCGCCCCCCGTCGCCCGTCGTGGCCTGCGCGCGGCCCGTACAACCTGCGCGCGGCACGTACGGGCCGCGCCAGACCTGTCCGCGGCCCGTACGGGCCGCGCCAGGCCTACGCGCTGTTGGGCTGAGACGCCCTAGGATCTTTTGGTAGAGTTAAAGTTTGAGTAAACGATGTAGTAGCGGAAGCGTTTGAATAAAGTCCTTGAACCACCTTGCGCTAGTATGTGAGGGAAAAGTAAGTTGATTAAAACAAGCAAATACAAGGCTTTATATAAGAGTACAAGGAACACGAATAGATATAATTAAACTGTTTTGCTGTTGCGATTCGATACTGTGCGACTCGGGCAACTGCTCAATGTCGAGTCAGTTGTGTGTCCTTGCTGTCGCGCTGTATTTGTCAAGTCAAAGGTCGCTGACTTTTGATCTTCGCGTAACCTCCAGGCGGTTACCCTAACCTCCGAGGGTTGACTCGCGATGCTTCGATTTGGATTGCTTTGCTTGTGTCCTGAGTTTGGACACGACAGAGGCGCTTTAAGACTTATTGTTCCCAACACTCCCCTTCGCTTCTGGAGTGTCGCTAATGGTGACGTGGCCTTGTCCAGTCAGCAGCATGCAGTACTCGAACTTCTGTTTTCCGAGTTTCTTGGTCAAGTAATCGGCTGCCATCTCGGACGTGGGACAGTAGGATAATTCGAGTTTCCCTTTCTCGATCTCGTCTTTCACGAAGAAGTATCGCATAGCGATATGCTTCGTTCTGTTCGCGAATCCGCTTTTGTTGGCGATGCGAATTGCAGATTGGTTGTCGCAGAATAGGGTGAAGTTGGGTAACTCGGCTAACTTTGCTTCTTCCAGCAGCTCGCGAAGGTAGAGTCCTTCCTTGGTGGCTGAGCAGAGGGCGATATATTCTGCTTCAGCTAAAGAGAGAGCGATTAGTTCCTGCTTGCTCGACTGCCAGGAGATAGGTCCGATAGGCTCGAGACGATAGACGTAGCCAGTGCGAGAGCGCCTATTGTCGGAATTGCCGGCATGATCGGCATCGACGTAGCCGATTAGTTTCGTGGTCGTAGTTTCGTTTTTGTAGTAAGTCAGGCCGATCGTCGGAGTGCTCACGAAGTAGTGTAGTGCGCGATCGAGCTCCGCCAGGTGCTCTGCTTCGGGTTTCTTGAGGTAGGTAGCGAGTTGGCTTGCGGAGTAGGATAGATCCGGGCGGCAGGTGACGGCTGCGAAGAGGAGGCAGCCCAGTTTCCTCTGGTAGTCTCGTATTCCGGCACCTTTGAGTGGAGCGGAATTTCCTTTGTTACTTCCTGCCGTGTAGCGGTATGGCGTGGCGATAGCGGTAGGTGTGAGCGAGAAGCGCTTGGCGATAGTGTCGGCGTATTTCTCGGCGCTTAAGTAGATACCATTTTCTTCTTCGCGGATGTTGAGCCCGAGGTACTGGGTGACGGTAGAAGAAACCGTGAGCGTGAGGTCCTTCTGCAGCTCCCCTTCGAACCAGGTGGTGATGTCGTCGGTGGAGCCGATGTAGAGTAGGTCGTCGACGTAGACGATCAGTAGGATGTAATCGGCGTCTTTAGTGAATCGATACATTCCTTGGTCGTGCGGCAGTTGGCGGAATCCGATGCGAGTGAGGCGAGTGTATAGGTGCTGTTGCCACAGCCGCGGGGCTTGTTTGATTCCGTAGAGCGATTTTAGTAACTGACAGACTTGGTTAGGTTCCCCGTGGGTACCATGTGGAAGTTCGACGAAGATTTCGGAGTCGACGGGTGCGTAGAGGAAGGCGTTAGCGACGTCGATTTGCCGTAGTTTCCTTTTCTTCATGGCGGCGATCGCGAGGAAGATTCGGAGTGAAGTGTGTCGGCTAACCGGGGCGAATGTCTCGGTGAAGTCCCGTCCGTGTTCCTGATCGAATCCATGCACGACCCAGCGTGCTTTGAACTTCTCGATTGTGCCGTCTGCCTTCGTTTTGATGCGGAAGACCCATTTCCCGGTGAGGATGGTCTTGTTCCTTGCCACGCTTACGGGAACGACTTTCCAGGTGTTACGTTCCTCCAGCGCCTTTAATTCTCTGTCCATGGCTTCACGCCATTTTTCCCTGTGTTCCCCCCCCAGAGCCTGCTGAACCGTCGCAGGCTCTTTAGGAAGTGCGTTGCCGTGGACTGCGGTGACGAGGCCAAGAATCTGCAGTCCAGTCTGTGAGTAGCGGGGGAGTGTTGTGTCCTCGGGATAAGCTGCTTCATCTCCCACTTCTGGGTCGGGTTCGAAATTCGGCCCTATCCGTTCTGCTTCGTTGGTGTTGACTGTCGCAGGTGTTACGTAACCGTTGTCGGCGAAGTGGTAGAAAACTTCGGCGTTGGCACTTTCGCGAGGGTTTTCTTCGTCCATGGGGACGTTGACGGAGCAGAACGGGAAAGGTCCGGCTTCTTCAGATGCGTTGTCGACGTTCTACTCGTCCCAGTCTGCTTCGTCCGCTGCTGAGGCGAAGGCTCGGTCACCACGAAAGCCACCTGTGGGATCTTGATTCTCGTGCAAGTTGGCGAGGTACGTCTGAAGTGTGAGTCGTTCGTAGAAGATCACGTCACGTGCAGCTACTGTTTCCTTGGAGTGGACGTCGAAGATTTTCCACGCGTTGTAATTCTTTTCGATGCCGAGGTGTAGTCCCCACTGTGCCCGTTGTGAAAATCTTCCCGCTCGTGCTTCTGGGGGTCGGTACTGTACCATGCACCCGAAAACTCGTAACATTTTCGTGCTGCCATGTTTCCCTGTCCACAGCAGATGCGGAGATGCGTTGTTCGGAAGTGAGGACGACGACATCAAGTTGTGCAGCATGACAGCATGGTCCATTGCTGCAGGCCACTGGTGGTTGGGTAGCCGCATGCCACGTAGCAGTTTGCGCATGCTGTTCTGCAGAGTCCTGTTCATTCTTTCTGCGACACCTTGCTGCTGATGGGCGTAGGGAAGGGAGAGGAGCTGCTTGATTCCTCTTTCCGCCAGGTACTGCTTGAATCGCTGAGAGGTGTATTCTCCTCCTCCGTCTGACTGGAATCTTTTCAGCTGTGCTCCCGACTCTCTCTCTGCTACTGGTAGCCAGGCGGCGAACGCTGCGAGTGCCATGTCGCGGCTGGGTAGGTTTAGATGCCAGACGTATCGAGTGGCGGCGTCGATGAAGGTGATCGTGTAGTTGTAAGTAACTTGTCCTGGATCTCAATTGAAGAGAATATCGCTGTACACCTTCTCGAGTGGTGCGTATGCGGGTGTACTTGGGTTGTGGTGAGGAGTGAACGGTCGATGTGGTAAGTCGGCTGCGGGGCAGGTAAGGCAAGTTCCTCGTGCCCGTTGAAGTTCTCTGCCGTCGGGTAGTAGTAATGAGTCCTTGTCTAGGACTCTTGCTCTTATTGTATTATTTAACACGGTGTTGATTGGATGTCCCATGCGTGCGTGCGAGATGTCTTCGGAGGCGCGTTGTCCGGGTGAGCGTCGATATGCGTCGGAGTTGGATTAGAAGCTGGCGACGACGTTTGCGCTTCTGTGGACTTCCCGTTGAGTTGGGTTCAGCTGCTGTGCGGGTGTTGTTGTTGCTTCGTCAACGAGAACTGGTGTCGCTGCAGCTGTCGATGGTTCTGCTCCTGCCCGTGTTGCCTCTGCTGCTGCCGATGTTGTCTCTGCTGCTGCCGATGTTGTCTCTGCTGCTGCCGAATGTTGAATAGTTGCTAACGCGCGTGTTCGTTCTGCTTCAGGGATGGTGTGCGAGTACCAGAAGCCTTCCGGGCTGAAGTCTGGATCAAGATCTGGAGGGTGCGTCCAGTCGGCGAAGTTCACGATGGCGTCGCTGTCTGCGGTGCCCAAGTCAAGGACGAAGTCAAGGACAAAGACGTTATTCTTCAGAACCGCCTTTCCGATGTAGAGGCCGCCCTTCCCGTGGTAAAGTTTGAACTCCTGGGTGGTGCTGTCGGCTTCCAGGTGTATGCCTTTCGCCATCAACTGACTGACGCTCAGTAAGTTGTAGCCGAGACCCTCCGCGATTAGTACTTTTGACATTTGTAGGAGGACGTTTGTCTCTCGTGACTGAAGTTGTACTATGCCTTGTCGTCTTGTGCGCAGGTTTTGATTATTGGTGACGGTGATGACGACTTCTCGTTGGAGTTGGTGCTCGCGTTGAACGAAGCGTCCTGAGGAGCACATGTGTTGTCCGCAGCAACTGTCCAAGAACCAAGTGTCTCTTCCGGATGGCTCGCTTTGAGCGATGGCGGCGTATGTCGGGTTCGGCTGAAGTGACTCGCGGCGAGGTGTGGTTTCGTCGAGTCGTTCTTCTGGTGAGTAGTGCGGTGGTGACTCGATGATACAGGAATCTGTTATCTTTGCCATACAGCTGACAATGTTTCTTGCTCCTTGTGCAGGTTGTCCTGTTGGAGTCGTTGAGGCTTGAATCTGTCAGAATCCCAACCACTAGACCATTGGGATAAAAGGGCTTGTTTCAGTAGCGGGTCAGTGCGCCCATAACCCCCCAGGCAAACGCGCCTGTAACCCCCCCTAGGATCGATCGGGGATCTCACAGTGTAGCTCTACTGACACCCCCCCACACTGGGAGGCCCAGGACTGAGCACAGTGGCAACGGCCAACATGTGCATACACCGGGATTCGAACCCGAGACCGCTCTGATACCATGTCAGAATCCCGGTGTATGCACATGTTGGCCGTTGCCACTGTGCTCAGTCCTGGGCCTCCCAGTGTGGGGGGGTGTCAGTAGAGCTACACTGTGAGATCCCCGATCGATCCTAGGGGGGGTTACAGGCGCGTTTGCCTGGGGGGTTATGGGCGCACTGACCCGCTACTGAAACAAGCCCTTTTATCCCAATGGTCTAGTGGTTGGGATTCTGACAGAATCTTTGTCGTGGGATTTACTTGCGTTGAAGTGACTTGGGAGCTTGAAGGCTTGATACATGTTCTTCAGGTGGTTGTAAGCGAGCTCCGCGGAGTTGCCGTAGCCTCGGTAAGTCCTGATGTTCCGCTGCTGGGTCGGGGTGATGTTTCTTAGCAGTATCGTGTACGCCATCATTGATTGATAGGTGTACTGCTGCTTCTCATATTGTGTCCCGTTTGTTGGATATGGCAGGGACCCGTCGAAGAAGCCGAGAATCTGTGCTCCTTCCATCATCAGTTCGAACTCGAACGACCAGGTGAAGAAGTCTTTTCCGTCGAAAGGCTTTGTCGTTTGCAGCTTGAGAACATGCGCGAATTGCGATTGAACTTGTAATGCGTCCAATGCCCTTTCTTGTCCCGGTGCAGATTGCGGTTGCGGCATGAAGCTGACGGAGCCACGCTGGGGCTCGTACGGCGCAAAAGTAGGCTGCTGTTGTTGTTGTTGAATTCCGCGTGCGTAGGATGAGCCGTCGAGACTCATAGGAGTTACGTTGTTGTTGTTGCTGTTGTTTGACTGCGCAGGTACTCCTTGCTGGTGCTGCTCGTAGAAGGACATGAAGGAGAAGAATTTCTCCATCATACTTGGATCGAAGCCCGCGCCTTGGTTTGCGGGTGTTTCCGTAGACCCAGCTGCTGGTCTAGTTGTTGTCCCTTCCTCTGTCAGTAGGCCAGATGCAGGAGGTGGAGTAGGGGTAGTACCGGGAGAGCCGTCGGAGGAGCTCCTCTCCTTTCTAGTAGACATGTCTTCTTGATGTATTAAGTGTTGAAGAGAAAATATTAACTCTAGCCTGCTCTCATACCATGTTGGGCTGAGACGCCCTAGGATCTTTTGGTAGAGTTAAAGTTTGAGTAAACGATGTAGTAGCGGAAGCGTTTGAATAAAGTCCTTGAACCACCTTGCGCTAGTATGTGAGGGCAAAGTAAGTTGATTAAAACAAGCAAATACAAGGCTTTATATAAGAGTACAAGGAATACGAATAGATATAATTAAACTGTTTTGCTGTTGCGATTCGATACAGTGCGACTCGGGCAACTGCTCAATGTCGAGTCAGTTGTGTGTCCTTGCTGCCGCGCTGTATTTGTCAAGTCAAAGGTCGCTGACTTTTGATCTTCGCGTAACCTCCAGGCGGTTACCCTAACCTCCGAGGGTTGACTCGCGATGCTTCGATTTGGACTGCTTCGCTTGTGTCCTGAGTTTCGACACGATAGAGGCGCTTTAAGACTTATTGTTCCCAACACGCGCGACCCATACGGGCGGCGCCAGCCCCGCGCGCGGCTCGGGCCGCCTGCGCGCGGCTCGGGCGACCCTACCTGCGGCCCTGGCCCCGGCCCCGCCGCCCTACCTGCGGCCCCGTCGTCCCGTCGCCCTACCTACGGCCCGGCTCCGTCGCCCTACCTACGGCACCGCCCCCCCCCCCCCCCCCTTTCCCCCGAAGGAGCCGCGACGGGAGTGTCAGAATGAGAACTACAGCGGAATGCATTGTGTTGACAGGATTGGGGTACATCACCTAACCATAACTAGTTGTACCCCATATAGCCCAACCCACTACAGGCTATAATATTTGACACACCCTAATAGCCTAAGTGGGGAAGGCCAATCAACAACAAGCAACCTACGGTTACAAGACCAGTAAAAAACAAGAGAAAGAAAAACAAAGCTCAGGGTGGATCACAACGTCACCACCTAATCTGAGCACAAGCAAAGGGCCACAAGGCCAGTCCAAAAGTGTGCAAACAAATATATATATATATATATATATATAAGGTACAAGCAAGCAACAGACAAAGAGCACCCTACAGCAGTCAACTAGACCCAGTCTCAACGAGGCCTAACTGCAGACAAAACCGACGGTGGTCACAAGGCTGGAGGGCCTTGGTGAAGATGTCTGCAGTGTTGGCCTCGGAGGCCACAAAGTCCAGACGAGCCTGTCCACGTCTCTGCAACTCTCGAAGGAGGAAGTACCTGACGTCGATGTGCTTCACTCGGCTCTCCAGTCGAGGCTCACGACACAGGAGAATCATCGCCCTGTTGTCCGCAAACAGGGTCGGTGCAGAGCTCGGCCGCTCACCAAGGTCAGTGAGCAAAAAGGTCAACCAGCGTAGCTCCTGAGCAGCAAGGGCCCCAGCGTAGATCTCGGCCTCTGCGGTAGAAGTCGCAACAGAGGAGGACCGAGTAGACCTCCACGAAATAGCTCCAGAACCCAGACTGAAACAGTAACCCTGCGTAGACCTCTGAGTCTCAACGTCGTCAGCGTAGGAAGAGTCACAGTGACCGGTGAGTACAACTGGTTGTGTCCCTCCAAGTACAAGCCCCATGCCTGATGTCGCGCCAAGGTACTTCGCCACCCTCTTAGCCGCCGCCCAGTGAACAGGACGGTGTCTCCCAGTCGCAACAAAGCAAGACAGGATGCTAAGGGGGAAGGCGAGGTCCGGGCGAGTGCACGTCATCAAGTACATGAGGCAGCCCACCAGCTCTGCGTAGGGACCACTGGGCTCGAACGGCTCGTCAGGAAAAGGCTCAGTGAGTCTGTGGTCTACAGCAAGAGGAGTGGGGGCAGGAGAAGAGTCCTGAAGCCCGAACCGCTGAAGAACCTGCTGCACCATGTGTGACTGAGTGAGAGTGATGGTGCGAGCGGCTCTGTCCCTGGAGATCTGCAGGCCAAGGTAGCGGCGCATTTCCCCAAGGTCAGTGCAGGTGTGTCTCTTCTGCAGTTCGGACTTCACCTTCGCCAGTGCAGCTGTGTCGGCCGTGGCAAAAACCAAGTCGTCAACGTAGACTAGGACAAAGAAAGGTGTACGGCCACGACGAACAAACAGCGACGGGTCGGCGGAAGACGGCTCAAACCCGAGGTCGGAGAGAGTAGAGCGGAGAGTGTCGTGCCACTCACGGGGTGCCTGGCGGAGACCGTAGACCGGTCGTCTGAGGCTCCACTGGGTCCCAGGCGGGAAAGTGCCAGTGAAGCCCGGAGGACGACGCAGCCAGATCTCCTCGTGTAAGCAGCCCTGGAGGAAGGCAGTGGAGAAGTCAAGAGAGTGTAGCTCGTAGTCTCTCTGCGCTGCTACGTGCAGTAACACCCGAAGAGTGGTCATCTTCGGGGTGGGCGTGAAGGTCTGAAAGAAGTCAACCCCCTCGCGCTGACTGAGCCCTCTAGCCACGTAGCGTGCCTTGAAGACTGGGGGAGATCCCGGCGGCCGCTTCACCTTGAAGATCCACATGCCGTCAACAATGTTCGCCCCTGGGGGGGGAACCTCGTCAACGTAAGTGCCTGTGGACCTGTAGGAGGCCATCTCTGCGTCCATGGCAGCTCTCCACTGAGAGGCCCAAGGCCCTGACACTGCCTCAGCGTAAGTGCGAGGAGTAGGTATGTCAGGAGCGTCGGGGTCTCCCTCAGGAGTGAGCAGCATGGCACAGAGATGAGGCGAAGCAGCTGCCAGGAACTCTAGCTCAAACTGTCTGTCCTCTAGGACGTCACAGCCAAGGGCACACACACCCCCGGCGGACAGAGGACGGACAGGAGGAGCTGCCACAACTCGAGTGGCGTAGTCAAGGCGACGCGTAGCAGTAAAGTCAGTGACACCGGCACTGAGGACCGTGACGGAGGAAGGAGAGGCACGAGGGTCTGTAACAAGAGAGGCGAGAACACGAGAGAGAGTGGGGCGGTACGTGCGGTAGTAGTCAGTGACCGGAGTGGACAGGGAGGCAGTGAGGGAAGACTCAGGAGGACGAGGAAGGACAGACGGAGGAGAACGAGGAGGACGAGGACAAAACAACACGGTACGGAGGTCAGTGACAGGGGACGAGGGACGAGCACGAGGAGGGCGAGAGGCCCAAGTGTGGGCGAGAGGAGGGGCGACCTGGGGGGTGGCGGGTGTGTAGTCTCCCCTGCTCCTCCTCCTCCTCCTCTGTCTCCCACTGCTGCAGCTACCGCTGAGGGGGGTGGGTGTGTGGGATTCGACGGAGTGGTGCTAGGGGGTGGGGTGAGAGTGGAGCTAGGGGTGTAGCAACGGGTGTGTGTCAGGGGGAGTGGGATCGTTTGGGGAAGCTGAATGGAGGTTGCCGTCGTGTCGCCAGCAGCACCTGTATTCCGGGGACTTCGTCCGGTAGCCCAGTCGTAGCCAGCTGTGCCAGCCGCCCGTGGGTCCGTTGCTCGTCGGCCGCTACTTTAGCCGCGGGGCCAGTTACTCCAGTATTCCGGAGCGTTGTTCCGGTAGCCGCTGTGCCAGTGTGCCTCCTGTTGCCCGTGTGTCTGCAGCTTCAGCCGTCGCCTCCTATCTCCTCTCCTCTCACTCTCTCTCCTCCTCCTCACTTGCCCGTTGTGACTACCACTAGCTTTGCTCATAATTGTTAACTTTAAACTATTGCTTCTTGAACTTGTGCTCAGAATGTGTGGTGACATTGTGATCCACCCTGAGCTTGTACTGCTTTGCTTGCTCTGCTGATTACACCCCACTTTGGCTATGGGGGTGTGTCAGAATGTTATCTTATGCTCTAGCCTGTAGTGGGGTGCTCTATAGCGAGTACAACCCTTCTAGGGTTTGCTATTTGTATCCCCATTCTTGCTAGTGCAGCCCTCTTCTCTCTTCTAACTTTCACACGTTGGATTCGCCTTATTGCGGGCTTCAGTTTAGTATGTTTAAAAGTGAATTTCATTTTTTCCTTATTATAGGCGCATGCGCGTATACAGACACCTCAATTAGAAGCGCACCCCCAAAAAAAACACTGTTTTGTTATAAGCGCACCTGCGCTTTTATCCGGGGTAATACGGTAGCACCACAGTCAGCACCGTTACCACTCGCGACCCTCGCAACGACAATCCGCCCGCCACCTTCGCACATCGCACCCCGACCTCACGGCTCGGCGGGTTACCTGCGCTCCGGGCCTCCGCTTCGACACTTTTTCCCAACCACAGTCCCACCCAGGCCCGTCGCGCGACTACCACAGTCCATTACCGTTACCACTGTAGTTTCGCTATTTATTCTTCGCTCATGCCTTCACTCATTGTACTCTTGCTTCGATAGTGCAATTCCCGTTCGTTCACTCAATTGCACTCATAACAAAAACTCATATAGGCATGACTAAGCATCAACATTTTCGCCTTGTTATGCTAATGCCAGTTTTTTTGCCTAAATGTTGAAGTGTGTATCAGGGCCTCAGATTCACTTTTAGGGTCGTCGACCCATCAGGGTACCCCTATGTAGAAACCCTGATTCACAGTGTTCCTAAAAAAAAAAAGCCTGAAATATCAGTGTTGCCTTTGAAAAAAGGCTGATGCATCAGTGTTCAATAATATGAAAGGCTGTTATTGCTAGAAATCTCTATTTTAATTAATAGGTCAGTAGCGGCCTTCCGAAACATTGCTAAGCTAACATGCCTCATGAATCATCACCAGCCGTGCTATCATCACTGCCCTTAGCCTTTGGTTTTTCTCTCTCATCCTCAGCTTGGGACACCAGTACGTGACAGTGCTCTGCTGCAGCACACACCCCGTCTTCACTTCTGCTTGCGACACATACACGTTGAAGCTGCAGGGGCAGGGTTTGGGGGAGGAACCTGATTGACAGGCAGGGTGAGGCAGGGAAAGAGAGAACAGGAGGGAGAGAGGAGGGAAGACTGGCATGGTTGGGGGGGGAACGACCGGGGGAGACAGGGAGTGGACGGAGTGCGGGGTAAAGGGAGCGGGGGAATGGACGGTGGGCGCGCGGGTCATGCGCGGGTCATGCCGTCGCGCAGCACGACGCTATGCGCGCCGCCCGCGACGCAGATGGCCTTTCAACCGCGGTTCGTGCTGGCGACGAGGCAGCCTTCGGTCGTCGCCATTAGCACGAAAAACCACGCGTCGTCGAGTCGTAGCGGGCCTGCGACGCCGATGGGCATCTCGCAGGCCCGCTACGATTCGACGACGCATGCGCTGCGGATCGCGTCGAACGGGAGCGATGTGTTCGGCGAGACTAGAGGAGGTTCGGCGGCGCTCGCGATGGGTTCGATTCCAGACAGCCCGCCGTTTCTGGTGCTGGTGGCGCCATGTACCGTATCCCCCCGGATATACCCCCATGGGGGGCAATAATAAAACAGGTTTTTTCATGGGGGTGGGCTTATAATCGAGTAAATTTATAAGCGCCGGCGTTTATAAAATGACATACATATTTTTTTATATCTTTTAACACCAAACTGTAGGTCTCGTGCTTGCCTTTTCAATCGAGTCGAAGTTACATGGGATCGTCTGTGAAATTCTCGCGCGCGCTGGGAGATACACCCAATCTGACTCACATCCAGCTCCTGACAGGTCCTGCTGACTGGACCCGCATCCAATGCAGGGTCCGAATGTGAAGGGAACCGATTCTGCAACATATCCGCCTGCTAAAGTAAAAATCGTTACAGCTTTTTGAACACATTTCAAATTTTAAAGTTTACGTGCGCTTATAATAAAACAAGTTTTTTCAAGGGGTGCGCTTATAATCGAGGAGGGGATATAAGCGCCATATGCCAATTAGAAGCGCCAGGCGCTTATCCTAGGGTGGCGCTTATATCCGGGGGGAGACGGTAATAGTGCAGACGAGAAAGCACGAGAGGAATCTGGCTGAGAGGGAGGGAGAGAGAAACAGGAGGAAAAGAAACAAGAGAGATTAGATTGGAGGGAACGGGACCATCAGAGCTCGCCAGCACAGTCAACGGTGCAGGAACCCTCGCAACCCTCCAGCACCACATGGTTGCCACATTCTGATTAGCCAACGCTTATGCTGCAGCGAAGCTGCCCAATGGAGTGCTGGCACCGCAGGAATCTGAGATTCCCGGTAATTGCGGGCAAATTCACACGGAACAAGTCAGAATTGCATTCAGTGGTAGTTTCATTACAACGTTGTGGAATCAGTGTACTTGGGAAAAAAAGTCTGAAATTTCAGTGTGGCCTAACAAAAAAGGCTAAAAGATCAGTCCCACAAAAATCCCAACACTGATTTTTCAGTGTAGGTAAAAAAACGACTGCCAAAATCAGGAATTTCAGGGTTTTTTTCCTGATATCTGAGGCCCTGGTGTGGATTTTTTGTGCTGCACTTATTTATCGGTAAAATAGAACATGCAAAGCAAAAAAGGAACTCGCCAAATATAGAGCATCAAGGGCTTAGGAAGATTTGGAAGAGCTTTATTCTTAGCTCTGCTCACCCAAATCAGCTCTTCTCCCCCCTTGGTTTGTCTCCTCTGCTCCACTGAAGTCTTTCAAGTTAACCACTTGAGGTCGATGCAACCTGATCTCCTAGGCCTTCCTGAACTGACCGCGCACGGCACCATCGGGATACTTCTTGGTGTGAATGTTCCCGTAAAACTCATGCGGGTGCTTCGTGATCCTCTTGAGTGTCCACAGCAGAGCACGCGTGCGCTCGTTCAGGGGCTCACCCAGTGATCCCTGGCAGACCCACTCGCTGCTGCTCTTCTTCTGATACGTGCACGGCAGGTCCAGCAGCTTTGCTCCATTCCGCCCCTTCCTGCCGTTGTGCACGTGGGTCATGGTCGGCGGCATCTCGCCTTCCAAATTCTACGTTTTCACCGAATACGCCACAAATACGGGCTCCCCGTTGCTCCTGATCATGGGTGATGTAAAAAAAGAATAATAATAATAAAACTGAGATTCGAAGGCGTTCACTGAGATTCAGAACTTTCAAGAGATTGTCTGAATCAAGACTACGACTCACTTGCAACAGATACAGCATACTCTCTCGATGTATGTAGGTGGTAGGATATGCACTCACTTATGAATGTCCAGCTTCATATCCACAGTGCCGCGCTTGTCCCCAACGGCGTTCCTGGCAGCTTCGGAGTTATTCTTGGGAATCTCGTTAGCCCCAACCAGCGCGGAGGTGAAGCTCTCTGTTCAGGGGAGGGGAGGGGAGAGGAGGGGAGACCGAAGGGGTGAGGAGGGGAGACCGAAGGGGTGAGGAGGGGAGACCGAGGGGGTGAGAGGAGGGGAGACCGAGGGGGTGAGAGGAGGGGAGACCGAGGGGGTGAGAGGAGGGGAGACCGAGGGGGTGAGAGGAGGGGAGACCGAGGGGGTGAGAGGAGGGGAGACCGAAGGTGAGAGGAGGGAAGACCGAGTTGGGTGAGAGGAGGGAAGACAGAGGGGGTGAGAGGAGGTGCGACCGAGGGGGGTGAAAGAAGGGGAGACGGAGGGGGGTGAAAGAAGGGGAGACCAAGGAGGTGGGGGAGGGGAGGGGGGAGGGAGAAGGGTAGAGGAAGTCAGTGGGGAGTACAATGAAGTGGAGAAAGTGGAGAATCTAAAAGATGCGAACGGGTAAGGAAGTGGAGAAGGAGGAGTTGGTGGGGAAGGCGCGAAGCACTGACTAGGTTTCCAGCTGTCGCCTCTGTTGTTGTCGTCGTCGCCTGCGAAAGCCACCGCCACCATCGCCGCGAGGAAAGCTGCTGCAGGAAAGCACACGTGGCGAAAACGGACGATCATGTTACCACCATGCGACGTAAATCGTGTCAATCCGCACAGGATCATTGCTATAGCAGCTGCGTATGTTGCAAACAATGAGTTTGAAAAGGCGAACACTGACTGACAGGCCGTGGTGTGGGGGTACTCGAATTCATACTAATCATCACTTGGAGTAGGCTGCATACCTAGTATCAGGACGCGGCGAGCCTGAGTGAAAGCCATTACTCGGGAGCGAGTGGAGGCTGGTGCAAGCTGAGAGCGGAAGAGGAAGGTATAACTTGGCTGTTACAGAAGCGAGGAAGGCGGATTCTAGCTGGATGGAATCGTAGGGACGCGAAACACCCTCTTTATAGCTACTACGTCGACAGTCTGGAATGCGTGAGCAAAGCACTAACAAGGCATCGAGACTGGAGAAGCGTCGTGCGCGCCTCGCATAATCGCGAAGCGTGAACGAGAAGTACGCGTGCGAAGCACTCGAGAAGTAATCGCATCCAGGAAGAGCCGCGGCGCATTTTCGTGATCTAGTAGGTACTTTTGTGCGAGGAGGCGCGTCCTGCGCGCCCTCAAATAATCGCGACGCACGGGAAAACTCTAGTGAGCTGAGCAGGATGGTCGCCACGTCAACAACTATGTCGCGCACAGGAAAGCCCGGTTTTGCCCGTCACTAGTAGCTCCCGAAATCCCCATCGCAAAATTCGGCGATTCTGGAAGGAGCCCCAGGGTGCACATGCAAAAGCGAGGCAATACTGTGATTATTGAAAAACATTATATGGCTAGTAGGCGGTAGAAATGAAAGCCATGGCGGTAGGTAACACATAGAGCATGCCCATGCCACTGTCACTGGTTGAGAGTTTGACAAAGCAGAGAGAAGTGAATAATTTCCAAGTTTTTCTCCGAGGTTGAACGGGATGTGGAGGCATTGCACTTCGGTGTGGATGGGTTGAATCTCTTAGACCCAGCGGCAAATGCGCTGGGCTCGTGGCTGTTCGTGGTTTCTTGCGCTGTAAGATGTACCGTTTAATAGTCCGTGTTAACGGCGCGAAACATTCAGTGAAATGCAACCAAGGCACGATAGAGGAATAATACGCTACATAATAACATCTGTTCTCTTTGTACAGTGGAAAATCGTTTTCAATCTTCACTGCTTTCCTGTTCTAACACTGGGTGCACAACTGTGGGCTACATTCAATTTCTACCTTAAAACAGCCCCTCTCATACAACACCGTACAATCTTTCGCAACAACTCAGCAGCATATCAAAACCCATAGATGCAGGGGCAGGGCAGGCATTATCAGACCAGAAGCCACACACACAGCACAATAGGAAATTTACCTATAAGGTTGAAAAAGAGAACCTACCGTAGTATATACATGTATCTCAGACCATAACAAAATCTGTGAGGCCATCATAAGCACACACAGCTGTAGCTTTACACGCTTCGTCAACTCTCTGCCACGTCAGCATCTCCTTGTCCCTGTTTTTCCCCTCCGCCAACCGGACCCCCCTCTTCTCGCCTGCCCTGAGCACGCCAGTACTCGTCCAGCGGCTGCTTGAAGAGGAAGTAGCCCGATGCAACACCCACCCTGCAGAAAATAAGGACGAGGGGGGTGGTAGATTGAGCTGGGTACCAGCTATACAAGAGGCTGCTTGAAGAGGAAGTAGCCCGATGCCACGCCCATCCTGCAGAAAACAAGGGAGAGGGAGGTAGTAGATTGAGCTGGGTGCCAGCTGTACAAGAAGGTGCTTATAAAGGAAGTAGCCCGATGCTACTCCCACCCTGTGCAGCTGAAGGGAGAGGTGGATGTTAGATTGGGAGGTGCTCAGCGTGTATTGAGTGGGTGCTGGGGTGGAATGGAAGTAGCCCCAAGCCATGCGCACTCTGTCAAGCAGAGGTGGGAATGGGTGAGGAAGAAGGGGAAAGTGGGTACTGGAAGCTGAGAAAAGATCAGGGGAAAGTGCAAGGGGAACGGAAATGGGGGAAATGAGAGACGAAATGGAGGGGGTTGGAAGGGAAGATTTAAGGGATGGGGAAAGTAGGTCGAGACGCAACAAACAGGCCAGTGAATGATTGAAACGGAAGCTGCTGGGTGGTTGAAACGGAAACTGTGGAAGGAAAGCTGCTGGCTGCAACTCGCATACAAAGTCATTTGTTTAGTCAAATCACAGATTTATTCCCATACTGTGCGCACGAGACCAGCACTGGCATGCGCACATGGGGAAGAGAGGGATGGGGATGGGGTGATGGGGAAAAGGACTTTAGAGACCACAGGACTGAACGGAGGCGGCTTCTGCTGCGTGGAATTATCCATCATGGACCTACATTTACTCTGAATATAGGCTCCCCTTTAATATATAGAAGAGAAAAACTCACAGCATCGCAATCGCGACTTGATCCAGCGGAAGGCGAGGTCGCCGGTACATTTGTGGCGGCTGACCACTGCGGACCAGTTACCGTTGACGGCTGACGATTAGCCGTCAACTGGCGGCTGTTAACTGTTGATTGTAACCTGCTAGCCGGTGTGCGCGGACTATTGAGAGGACAGAGTCGTGGAAGCGAAAAGAGGAAACACTGGGTAGACGAGGGAAAGTTACTGGGAATGACGCGTTCGGAAAACGGACTACTAGAGGACTACACGACAATGGCCGCCGCTAATTTCATCCCTGAATCTGAACTAGAAACTAACTACTACTGCACATATTGGGAGACGCACGGACAAAAACGAGAGAGCTCGTTGGGGTCTGAGAGCTAGTGAGAGATGCAGAAGCAGTGCACACCAACAAGCATGAAGCTGGATTCGGGGTGTCACTGCTACGCAAGATTTTATGCAATGCGGTGCTGTCCGTGGCGGGACGATATGGTTACATTCTAGAACGTTTCAGTAGGGTCAAGGAGAGAGGAATTGCTCGTGACTTGGGAGAATGCAATGGGTAGTTCGTATGAAGATTTTGTTTAGTTGGTGAACTGACGGTTCTTAACGATTAGCTCATCTACGCGTACAATAAGCCTGTACAGATTTCGTGGGGTAACCACTCTAGCCGAATCTAGTTTCCCGTGGCGACGTTCGTCGGGTCGGTAACCTGGATTTCGGTTTCTGACATTCCCAAGGTTCTCGGCTCGCTCCCTGACAAGCCACACTTCCACTCCATCCCCACCGCCACTGCCTCGTTTCGAATTTGAGCGGCAAATCTGGGAACTTCAGCGAGGTACCTAGCGACGAGCCGCGTCTGGTTGCCCGTTTTTTTGGAGTTCAATTCTTGCTCGTGTAACACTCGCGAAAGCTCTTGCGAATACTCTATCTCAACCGCGCTGTACCGCGTATCGCCATGGACGCGATGCGGGAGAATCTCGCGTATTTACTCGACCAGCGGCTGTACGAGTCGGCTGAGATCCTCGTGAGTGGCTGCGACGGCTAGTAGCTACAGTGCTTTCCGAGGTAACGGTTAAATGGCCGTCACTGCATACTGACGCACTCTAGAGTAGGATACGAGGCGCAATGACGCGTCATACATGCTCTCACTCAAGGATCACATCTATACGATACGATACGATATTGCGAACCCTTTCAGGTCCACCCTTTCCCCACTCCGGTCACCGACGAGTCTCTGTGCTTTCCGTCCCACGCTCTTTCAGGGAAGCTTCCTGGTCTCTGCAGCTGCGCCGGGCAGCGACGTGCCGGCAATATCGAGGGCGGAGAATCTCGTGCTCTACGCGGACGCGCTCTTCGGGCGGCAAGAGTTCCGCCGCGCGCTGGTGGGTGCGCGGAGAGAGAGAGAGAGAGAGAGTGCGCTGGTGGGTGCGCGGAGAGAGAGAGTGCGCTGGTGGTTGCGCGGAGAGAGAGAGTGCGTTGGTGGGTGCGCGGAGAGAGAGAGAGAGAGAGGGTGCGCTGGTGGTTGCGCGGAGAGAGAGAGAGTGCGCTGGTGGGTGCGCGGAGAGAGAGAGAGCGTGACGGGGTGTGCGCCTCAAAACAGTCCTTGCCACCGCAACGCATTGTCGCATTAGCTATGCCCCCCTTCTCCCCCCTGCCCTCCTCCCACCCCTTTCTTTCCGCTTGCCCTCTCTCTCCTCCCCTCTCCAAGCCCTCTCTCGCCTCTCTCCCAGAATTTGAGATCCCTCAAAGCTCGCCCCTCCCTCCCCTCCCTCACAGAACAGATACCACCAGACAACTTCTGAGACGAGCCACCTTTCTCCCCGCTTCCTTTCGCGGGGCCCCTCCCTTTCAGAATCGATACCACCAGACAACTTCTGAGACGAGCTCTCCCTTCTCCCCCTTCCCCTCTCCTCTCCCCCTCTTTCCCCACTCCCCCCCCCGTCCCTCTTTCAGAACCTCTACCGCCAGGCACAGCAGCTCTGCAAGGTGGCCGGCCACGCGGGCGGCAGCAGTCGGACTGTTCCCGGCAGCCCTGCCACTGTAGCAGGCACTGTAGCCAGCGCCGGCCTTGGGACTCCCGCCCAGTCAGGCGGCTACAGTGCAGGGGGGGTGGGGGCGGGCGGAGGGGGAACGGGGGGAGGATCAGGGGGAGTGGGGCGGTATGGGGGGTTGGGGCAGTCAGGGGGAGGGAGCGGGATTGGGGGGGGTGGGGGAGGGGGGAGAGTGGGAGTTGGGGGGGGGATGTCTATGGGGTGTTTGCCTATGGTTTCAGGGGGAGCGTGTGTGGGAGGAGCAGGGGGAGGGGGAGGGGGCGTGGTTGGCGGAATGGGGGGTGGAGGGGCGAGCATGGTGGCCTTGGATACAGACGTGGGGAAGGCAGAGGTAAGCTGAATGAAGGGCACAGGTGAGCAAGGAATTTTGAGACGTCACAAAAAAGGGCAGAAGGGGTGGAGGGGCGAGCATGGTGGCCTTGGATACAGACGTGGGGAAGGCAGAGGTGAGCAAGACGTTTGTTTCTACTCCCTTTCCCACTGCCTTTCCAGCCTCCCTCCTCTCCCCCTCTGCTCCCTCCACCTCCGCTTAATCTCTTCCTGTCCACTCTTTTCAACACCTACTCTCTGCTTTCCCACTCCTCATTTTCCACTCTCCCACTGTGGCGCACGTGCCCTATTGCCTTTCCGTCCTCCCTCCCTCTCTCCATCTCACCCACACATGCCACACGTGCCCCACACATGCCACACGTGCCCCACACATGCCACACGTGCCCCACACATGCCACACGTGCCCCACACATGCCACACGTGCCCCACACATGCTACCCGTGCCCCACACATGCCGCCAGGTGCGGCTGCGAGTGGCAGAGTGCTACGTGGCATTGAAGGAGGTCAAGCCCGCCCTCACAGAGGTGAGGGAGTGGTGTGTTACGGACCATGGTCAATCTAGTCAAGCAGGTCACTGAGGTCAAATGCTCAGAATCAGGCCATTCAGGTCAATCAGGTCAATTAGATCGGTTGAATTTAAATCAACTAGGTCAATCAGGTCAGACAAGTCAATAAGTCAATCCAATTGGACAAGTCAATCCAATTGGACAAGTCAATCCAACCAACCACCACCACCTTTCCAAGCCCCATGCCGGTTCTGTGTCTCAACCTGCTGCTCGCCCATCTCTACACCCTCGTCACCCCTCGTCACCCCTCTTCACCCTCTCTTCCTTCTCACCCTCCTCCCGTCCCACCCCTCTTCCCCCTCCTCCCCCTCCCCTCTCTCTCAGCTGGAGGCAGTGCCTCACCGCCTGCGCTCGCTGCGACTCAACCTGCTGCTCGCCCGCCTCTATCGTTCCAGCAGCTACGACCGTGCTGCTCTCACTGCATACAAGGAATGCCTCAGGTGCGTGTTGCTTCTGCCAGTGAATTAGCTGCACCCTAGTCGTGCCTCTCTATCGTTCCAGCAGCTACGACCGTGCTGCTCTCACTGCATACAAGGAATGCCTCAGGTGCGTGTTGCTTCTGCCAGTGAATTAGCTGCACTCTAGTCGTGCCTCTCTATCGTGCCAGCAGCTACGACCGTGCTGCTCTCACTGCATACAAGGAATGCCTCAGGTGCGTGTTGCTTCTGCCAGTGAATTAGCTGCACTCTAGTCGTGCCTCTCTATCGTTCCAGCAGCTACGACCGCGCTGCTCTCACTGCATACAAGGAATGCCTCAGGTGCGTGTTGCTTCTGCCAGTGAATTAGCTGCACTCTAGTCGTGCCTCTCTATCGTTCCAGCAGCTACGACCGTGCTGCTCTCACTGCATACAAGGAATGCCTCAGGTGCGTGCTGCTTCTGCCAGTGAATTAGCTGCACTCTAGTCGTGCCTCTCTATCGTTCCAGCAGCTACGACCGTGCTGCTCTCACTGCATACAAGGAATGCCTCAGGTGCGTGTTGCTTCTGCCAGTGAATTAGCTGCACTCTAGTCGTGCCTCTCTATCGTTCCAGCAGCTACGACCGTGCTGCTCTCACTGCATACAAGGAGTGCCTCAGGTGCGTGTTGCATCTGCCAGTGAATTAGCTGCACTCTAGTCGTGCCTCTCTATCGTTCCAGCAGCTACGACCGTGCTGCTCCCACTGCATACAAGGAATGCCTCAGGTGCGTGCTGCTTCTGCCAGTGAATTAGCTGCACTCTAGTCGTGCCTCTCTATCGTTCCAGCAGCTACGACCGTGCTGCTCTCACTGCATACAAGGAATGCCTCAGGTGCGTGTTGCTTCTGCCAGTGAATTAGCTGCACTCTAGTCGTGCCTCTCTATCGTTCCAGCAGCTACGACCGTGCTGCTCTCACTGCATACAAGGAGTGCCTCAGGTGCGTGTTGCATCTGCCAGTGAATTAGCTGCACTCTAGTCGTGCCTCTCTATCGTTCCAGCAGCTACGACCGTGCTGCTCTCACTGCATACAAGGAATGCCTCAGGTGCGTGTTGCTTCTGCCAGTGAATTAGCTGCACTCTAGTCGTGCCTCTCTATCGTTCCAGCAGCTACGACCGTGCTGCTCTCACTGCATACAAGGAATGCCTCAGGTGCGTGTTGCTTCTGCCAGTGAATTAGCTGCACTCTAGTCGTGCCTCTCTATCGTTCCAGCAGCTACGACCGCGCTGCTCTCACTGCATACAAGGAATGCCTCAGGTACGTGTTGCTTCTGCCAGTGAATTAGCTGCACTCTAGTCGTGCCTCTCTATCGTTCCAGCAGCTACGACCGTGCTGCTCTCACTGCATACAAAGAATGCCTCAGGAGCGTGTTGCTTCTGCCAGTGAATTAGCTGCACTCTAGTCGTGCCTCTCTATCGTTCCAGCAGCTACGACCGTGCTGCTCTCACTGCATACAAGGAATGCCTCAGGTGCGTGTTGCTTCTGCCAGTGAATTAGCTGCACTCTAGTCGTGCCTCTCTATCGTTCCAGCAGCTACGACCGCGCTGCTCTCACTGCATACAAGGAATGCCTCAGGTGCGTGTTGCTTCTGCCAGTGAATTAGCTGCACTCTAGTCGTGCCTCTCTATCGTTCCAGCAGCTACGACCGTGCTGCTTTCACTGCATACAAGGAATGCCTCAGGTGCGTGTTGCTTCTGCCAGTGAATTAGCTGCACTCTAGTCGTGCCTCTCTATCGTTCCAGCAGCTACGACCGTGCTGCTCTCACTGCATACAAGGAATGCCTCAGGTGCGTGTTGCTTCTGCCAGTGAATTAGCTGCACTCTAGTCGTGCCTCTCTATCGTTCCAGCAGCTACGACCGTGCTGCTCTCACTGCATACAAGGAATGCCTCAGGTGCGTGTTGCTTCTGCCAGTGAATTAGCTGCACTCTAGTCGTGCCTCTCTATCGTTCCAGCAGCTACGACCGTGCTGCTCTCACTGCATACAAGGAATGCCTCAGGTGCGTGTTGCATCTGCCAGTGAATTAGCTGCACTCTAGTCGTGCCTCTCTATCGTTCCAGCAGCTACGACCGTGCTGCTCTCACTGCATACAAGGAATGCCTCAGGTGCGTGTTGCTTCTGCCAGTGAATTAGCTGCACTCTAGTCGTGCCTCTCTATCGTTCCAGCAGCTACGACCGTGCTGCTCTCACTGCATACAAGGAATGCCTCAGGTGCGTGTTGCTTCTGCCAGTGAATTAGCTGCACTCTAGTCGTGCCTCTCTATCGTTCCAGCAGCTACGACCGCGCTGCTCTCACTGCATACAAGGAATGCCTCAGGTGCGTGTTGCTTCTGCCAGTGAATTAGCTGCACTCTAGTCGTGCCTCTCTATCGTTCCAGCAGCTACGACCGTGCTGCTCTCACTGCATACAAGGAGTGCCTCAGGTGCGTGTTGCTTCTGCCAGTGAATTAGCTGCACTCTAGTCGTGCCTCTCTACCGCTCCAGCAGCTACGACCGCGCTGCTCTCACTGCGTACAAGGAATGCCTCAGGTGCGTGTTGCTTCTGCCAGTGAATTAGCTGCACTCTAGTCGTGCCTCTCTATCGTTCCAGCAGCTACGACCGTGCCGCTCTCACTGCATACAAGGAATGCCTCAGGTGCGTGTTGCTTCTGCCAGTGAATTAGCTGCACTCTAGTCGTGCCTCTCTATCGTTCCAGCAGCTACGACCGTGCTGCTCTCACTGCATACAAGGAATGCCTCAGGTGCGTGTTGCTTCTGCCAGTGAATTAGCTGCACTCTAGTCGTGCCTCTCTATCGTTCCAGCAGCTACGACCGTGCCGCTCTCACTGCATACAAGGAATGCCTCAGGTGCGTGTTGCTTCTGCCAGTGAATTAGCTGCACTCTAGTCGTGCCTCTCTATCGTTCCAGCAGCTACGACCGTGCTGCTCTCACTGCATACAAGGAATGCCTCAGGTGCGTGTTGCTTCTGCCAGTGAATTAGCTGCACTCTAGTCGTGCCTCTCTATCGTTCCAGCAGCTACGACCGCGCTGCTCTCACTGCATACAAGGAATGCCTCAGGTGCGTGTTGCTTCTGCCAGTGAATTAGCTGCACTCTAGTCGTGCCTCTCTATCGTTCCAGCAGCTACGACCGTGCCGCTCTCACTGCATACAAGGAATGCCTCAGGTGCGTGTTGCTTCTGCCAGTGAATTAGCTGCACTCTAGTCGTGCCTCTCTATCGTTCCAGCAGCTATGACCGCGCTGCTCTCACTGCATATAAGGAATGCCTCAGGTGCGTGTTGCTTCTGCCAGTGAATTAGCTGCACTCTAGTCGTGCCTCTCTATCGTTCCAGCAGCTACGACCGTGCTGCTCTCACTGCATACAAGGAATGCCTCAGGTGCGTGCTGCTTCTGCCAGTGAATTAGCTGCACTCTAGTCGTGCCTCTCTATCGTTCCAGCAGCTACGACCGTGCTGCTCTCACTGCATACAAGGAATGCCTCAGGTGCGTGTTGCTTCTGCCAGTGAATTAGCTGCACTCTAGTCGTGCCTCTCTATCGTTCCAGCAGCTACGACCGTGCTGCTCTCACTGCATACAAGGAGTGCCTCAGGTGCGTGTTGCATCTGCCAGTGAATTAGCTGCACTCTAGTCGTGCCTCTCTATCGTTCCAGCAGCTACGACCGTGCTGCTCTCACTGCATACAAGGAATGCCTCAGGTGCGTGTTGCTTCTGCCAGTGAATTAGCTGCACTCTAGTCGTGCCTCTCTATCGTTCCAGCAGCTACGACCGTGCTGCTCTCACTGCATACAAGGAATGCCTCAGGTGCGTGTTGCTTCTGCCAGTGAATTAGCTGCACTCTAGTCGTGCCTCTCTATCGTTCCAGCAGCTACGACCGCGCTGCTCTCAGTGCATACAAGGAATGCCTCAGGTGCGTGTTGCTTCTGCCAGTGAATTAGCTGCACTCTAGTCGTGCCTCTCTATCGTTCCAGCAGCTACGACCGCGCTGCTCTCACTGCATACAAGGAATGCCTCAGGTGCGTGTTGCTTCTGCCAGTGAATTAGCTGCACTCTAGTCGTGCCTCTCTATCGTTCCAGCAGCTACGACCGTGCTGCTCTCACTGCATACAAGGAATGCCTCAGGTGCGTGTTGCTTCTGCCAGTGAATTAGCTGCACTCTAGTCGTGCCTCTCTATCGTTCCAGCAGCTACGACCGTGCTGCTCTCACTGCATACAAAGAATGCCTCAGGAGCGTGTTGCTTCTGCCAGTGAATTAGCTGCACTCTAGTCGTGCCTCTCTATCGTTCCAGCAGCTACGACCGTGCTGCTCTCACTGCACACAAGGAATGCCTCAGGTGCGTGTTGCTTCTGCCAGTGAATTAGCTGCACTCTAGTCGTGCCTCTCTATCGTTCCAGCAGCTACGACCGTGCCGCTCTCACTGCATACAAGGAATGCCTCAGGTGCGTGTTGCTTCTGCCAGTGAATTAGCTGCACTCTAGTCGTGCCTCTCTATCGTTCCAGCAGCTACGACCGTGCTGCTCTCACTGCATACAAGGAATGCCTCAGGTGCGTGTTGCTTCTGCCAGTGAATTAGCTGCACCCTAGTCGTGCCTCTCTATCGTTCCAGCAGCTACGACCATGCTGCTCTCACTGCATACAAGGAATGCCTCAGGTGCGTGTTGCTTCTGCCAGTGAATTAGCTGCACTCTAGTCGTGCCTCTCTATCGTTCCAGCAGCTACGACCGTGCTGCTCTCACTGCATACAAGGAGTGCCTCAGGTGCGTGTTGCATCTGCCAGTGAATTAGCTGCACTCTAGTCGTGCCTCTCTATCGTTCCAGCAGCTACGACCGTGCTGCTCTCACTGCATACAAGGAATGCCTCAGGTGCGTGTTGCTTCTGCCAGTGAATTAGCTGCACTCTAGTCGTGCCTCTCTATCGTTCCAGCAGCTACGACCGTGCTGCTCTCACTGCATACAAGGAATGCCTCAGGTGCGTGTTGCTTCTGCCAGTGAATTAGCTGCACTCTAGTCGTGCCTCTCTATCGTTCCAGCAGCTACGACCGCGCTGCTCTCAGTGCATACAAGGAATGCCTCAGGTGCGTGTTGCTTCTGCCAGTGAATTAGCTGCACTCTAGTCGTGCCTCTCTATCGTTCCAGCAGCTACGACCGCGCTGCTCTCACTGCATACAAGGAATGCCTCAGGTGCGTGTTGCTTCTGCCAGTGAATTAGCTGCACTCTAGTCGTGCCTCTCTATCGTTCCAGCAGCTACGACCGTGCTGCTCTCACTGCATACAAGGAATGCCTCAGGTGCGTGTTGCTTCTGCCAGTGAATTAGCTGCACTCTAGTCGTGCCTCTCTACCGCTCCAGCAGCTACGACCGCGCTGCTCTCACTGCATACAAGGAATGCCTCAGGTGCGTGTTGCTTCTGCCAGTGAATTAGCTGCACTCTAGTCATGCCTCTCTACCGCTCCAGCAGCTACGACCGTGCTGCCCTCACTGCTTACAAGGAGTGCCTCAGGTGCTGCCAGTAAACTAGGTGACCACTGCAGTGCCGTGCCTGCAGTGCCTCAGGTGACCACGGCTGCTTCAGGTGTCCGCTAGTTCCTCCTCTCCCATGCATCCCACACCCTTCATCCCTTTCACATCCCCGCGCTCCTCATGACCCTCCCCAACCCACCGCCAGGCAGTGTCCGTTTGCCATGAAGGCAGTGACAGCAGTGGCGCAGGTGGGGCTGTCCACAAAGCCAGACTCATCTGTGCGATACAGAAACCATCCATAACTCCTCTACACTCCTCTTGACCCTTCCACACCGCCAGGCAGTGTCCGTTTGCCATGAAGGCAGTGACAGCAGGGGGTCAGCTCAGGCTGTCCGCAAGCCGCACTCCTCTGTGCCGACCACTCACTCCTTACCACTCCTTCACACACCTCTTCACCCCTTTACACCACTAGGCAGTGTCCATTCGCAATGGAGGCAGTGACAGCAGTGGGTCAGCTGGGGCTGTCAGCCAAAGAGACATGCGCCCTGCTGCCACAGCAGGAGGTGAGCCATTGTCCGGAAAAGCAGTCTAGTTTCTGAGGCGCCTCTGAAACAGCTGGGGCTGTCAGCCAAAGAGACATGCGCTCTGCTGCCACAGCAGGAGGTGAGTCCTTGTCTGGTGTCGCTGCAGCTGCAATTGGCACCACTAGAAGTCCATTTTTAGGCACCTCAAAACCAGCTGGGGCTGTCGGCCAAAGTGACGTGCGCCCTGCTGCCGCAGCAGGAGGTGATTCTTCATTCTATTTCACCAGAAGAACAGATTTCTAGTTCTTGGTTCTGCCCTGCTCTTGAGTGTTGATTCGTCAGATGGAGCCCCAGGTTGGAGCCATTATCTTTACGTGGCAGCGACTTAGTACTAGTTAAATTTGGTATTTTGTTTTCTTAAAACAATTTGTGAAAAATGGCGGTAACCGTTTTCGGCCTATAGATTTCTACTTCTTCTTGGTTCCTCTGGGCCGTGCTCTTGAGTGTGTTTCTTGAGAATTCTCAAAAAGCAGTTCTTTGTTCCTATGGACCCTGCTCTTGAGTGTTGATTCGTTTCGAGCTGGCTCACAAGTTACCACACTCGCACCACTAGGAGGAGGGTCTCTAGCACCCCACCAAGTACAAGCCGCACTCGTCCCCCCGACCCTCCCCTTCTCTCCGTGCCCTCCCCATCTTCTCCACCCTCCCCACCCTCCCATCCTCCCCATCCTCCCCATCCTCCCCACCTCGTTCTTCAACAGCCCCTTCCCTGCACGCCCAGCAGCAGAGGAGGCAGGGCAGCAAGGCACCTCGTTCCCACTTCATGCTATCGCCATCCCCCCGCCAACCCCCCCTGCTCTTCCCGTCCTTTCCATCCTCCGCACCACATCCCTCCCCCCAGCCCCTCCCCTGCACACCCAGCAGCAGAGGGGGCAGCAAGGCCGGAGCAACAGGAGAAGTGCACGAGTCTTGCAAGTGGCTGCAGGTAGTGACTGTATCAGGTAATGCCTGTTGACTGTTTGTGGCAGTGAATGTATCAGGTGTTTATTGTATCAGGTAGAGTGACTTTCCTAGGTAGAGTGACTGTAGCAGGTTGTGATTATAATTGTGAGTGTATCAGATAGTCACAATATCTGGTAGTGAGTCTATCAGGTAGTGATTGTACAAGGTGGTGACTGTAGCATACTAACCCCTACTTCTGTGTATGGGTGTGTGCATGGGTGGATGTATGGGTGCGTGTATGGGTGCGTGTATGGGTGCGTGTATGGGTGCGTGTATGGGTGCGTGTATGGGTGCGTGTATGGGTGCGTGTATGGGTGCGTGTATGGGTGCGTGTATGGGTGCGTGTATGGGTGCGTGTATGGGTGCGTGTATGGGTGCGTGTATGGGTGCGTGTATGGGTGCGTGTATGGGGGTGCATGCATCCGTTCCGTGCATGCACGTGGGTGCATGCATGGGTATGGGTGCTTGAATGATTGCATGCATGGGTATGGGTGCTTGAATGATTGCATGCATGGGTATGGGTGCCTGAATGATTGCATGCATGGGGGAGCATGCATTCGTATGTGTGCGTGTGCCTGTATGCATGCATGGGTGAGCAGAAGTATGTGGAGGCACAGGCACACCGAGCAGCCAATGAGAACGCAGGTGAGAACAGGGAGCAAGTAACTTAGTAACACATGCGTGCAGGCAGATGATAAATGTAAGGAACACAGCAGTACATACACTATGCAGTTGACTGCACATAGGACATACTCTTTCATTCATGTTTGTTTTGAGAGCCTTTCTCCGCCAAGTCACGGATACAAGTCCCACTGCTACTGGATCAACATGCGTGTCCCACTGGTCAATCTTAACTTTGATGTCCATAATTCTCCCGCCGGCCACACTGTAGTAGCTGGTTGAAATATCTCATACCCCTCACCCGTCAACCCCCCCACCGTCACCGCTGTCACGATCTCCCATGCCCATAATCTCTGCCTCCCCACCCCGCCCCTCACCCCATGGCACCACAGCCTGTGTGGACGAGTATCAGCAGCTGTTGACTCGCTTCCCCAGCAACGTGCATCTGCACCTGTACATGGGGCAGGTGAGGAAGTGACCTGCACATGCACATGGGGTAGGTGAGAGAAAAACATTTAGTTGAGCTACCTGCACTTGCACATGGGGCAGGTGCGTGAGTGACCTTCAGTTGAGCTCCCTGCACATGCATATGGGCAGGTGAGTGAGGGAGGTGAGTGAGGGACCTCCTATGCTGCCTCGATTCGATTTGTCAGCAACGTGCACCCGCACCTGCACTCACACTCGCCCACTCACACTCGCCCACTCACACTCGCCCACTCACTTAGCCCCAACCCATCCCAGTTCGTACTGCTGTATCATGCCATGCCATGCAGCCTGCAGCCCAAAAGCAAGAGTTGCATTCTTGTGTCGTGCCCTGTGCCATGCCCTCTGCTGTGCTTCTCGCATTCCCATCAGGTGGAGGCATCGCAGGGTCGCAATGAGGAGGCCATGCTACACTACCAAAAGGTGCTCTCGTTATAGTCACTCCCAGAACAAAATGCTTTTTTCTTTCTGTTTCCCTTCAGCTCGCATCTTTCCCTGCAACTGATTCCGTCCGATGTTCTGACATTTCTCCTTGGCTGTTGTGCCACTTGTCCCAATCGCCATTCCCTCCCATTCCACCAGCAGCAATAGCAGCCCCCTTCTTGCTCCTTCCCCCACAAGCACGCACCCTAGACCCCTTTCAACGTGGCCTGTATGGACGACTATGCTTTCCCTCTCCCGCTGCTCCCTGCTGCTGCTGCCGCTCATCTCATCCCACCTTCTCATCATTCCTACCCCCTTCCCCCCACAGGCCCGCACCCTATACCCATCCAATGTCGCCTGCATGGACGACTATGCTCTTCTGACGCTGGTGCTGCTGGCGGTGGTGCTGTGGCTCGCTCATCTCATTCCACCTTCTCATCTCTACCCCCTCCAACCCCCCCCCAGGCCCGCACCCTAAACCCTTTCAAAGCGGCCTGCATGGACGACTATGCTCTGCTGCTGCTGTCACTTGTCTCCTTCTCCTTGTTGCCACTCATCTCTCATCCCACCTTCCATCCCTACTCCCCTCCAACCCCCAGGCCCGCACTCTAGACCCTTTCAACGTGGCCTGCATGGACGACTACGCTCTGCTCCTCCTCTCCCGCCGCTCCCCCTCCGCCTCCTCCGCCCTCTCCCTCCCCAACCTGCAAGTCGACGCCAGCGTGGGGGGAGGGGGAGCAGCGGGGGGGGCGGGGGGAGCGGGGGGGGCGGAGCTGAGGAGGCTGACAGCGGAGATGGTGGGAGTGGGGGCGGGGAGAGTGGAGGCATGGGTGGTGGCTGCCGCGCTTTGGATGAGCCGGGGGGAAAGAGGCAGTGCACTGGCATATGTGGATAAGGTGGGTGAATGGGTGGGTGGTTGTATGGATGAAGGGAGGGCAGGGAGGGTGGAGGCGTGGGTGGTGGCGGCAGCACTGTGGATGAGCCGGGGGGAAAGAGGCAGTGCACTGGCATATGTGGATAAGGTATTTATGAGTATCCTGGGCGGCTGTATGAGGACGTGGCGTATGTATGAGGACGTGGCGTATGTATGAGGACGTGGCGGCTGTGTTTCGTGATCCCATCTTTGTCAGACTCCCATCTCTCTCACGCTCATCCTCGCCCCCTCATGCCCCTCACCTACCTTCGTCCCCCCACCCGTCCACCCCCAGGCTCTTCGATGGGACGACCACCACTTTCCAGCTTTCCCCCATTCTGCTCTATGCACCCATTTCCCCCATTCTGCTCTATGCACCCATTTCCCCCATTCTGCTCTGTGCGCCCATCTTATCCTCTTACCTGCCAGTCCTCCCGCCCTCTCCCTCCCTCCTCTCCTGCCCTCTCCCTCCCCACGTCCACCCCCAGGCGCTTCAACTGGACGACCATCACTTCCCTGCTCTCCTCACCCGCCTTCCTCCTCTTGCCTTTGCACTCCTCCCTCCCTTCCCTCCCGTCCCACCCCCTCCCACCCCCTCCCGCCTTCCTCCTCCTTGCGTCCGTCCCCAGGCGCTTCAACTGGACGACCATCACTTCCCAGCTCTCCTCGCTAAGGTGCACCTACGCCACCCTCCCCACCCTTCCCTCCCTCCCCAACCTCCCCACCCCTCCACCCTCCCCAACCTTCCCACCCTCCCCACCCTCCCCACCCTCCTCTCCCTCCCCACTCTCCCCTCCCTCCTCCCCCTTCCCACCTTACAATCCCTCTCTTTCCCTCACCTTCTCATCCTTTCATCGCCGCGTTATTTTGATATGAACTGCCACGCTACACACAACGCCAACTCCCTCTCTCTCCATGCCATGTGCACTTGTTGGTTTTCAGACTTCTTCAATGCATCCGTCCCTTTTGAGGATTCTCAAAAGCCAACTCCCTCTCTCTTCATGCCATGTGCGCTTGTTGGTTCTTCAAACTTTTCAATGCATCCGTCCCTCCTTCGTCTTCTCTCCTCCCCCCTCCGTCCCCATCAGGACGCCATTGTGCTGCAGGCAGAGCGGTCACTGTCAGCAGCAGGGAGGTTTCAAGACATACCCCCCCTCTGCCTTCCCCCCCGCCTGCTTCCCCCCCTTCCCCCGAACCCCCCATCAGGGCGCCATTGTGCTGCAGGCGAAGAGGTCACAGTCAGCAGCAGAGGCTCAAATATCAAGCATTCGCGTCACCCCAATGTCGGAGTTCTTCCCTTCTCCTTCCTCACTCCTCCCTCGCCCCTGCCTCGTCCCTGCCTTGTGTCCTCACCTTCTTCCCTGCCTTGTGTCCTCACCTTCTTCCCTGCCTTGTGTCCTCACCTTCTTCCCTGCCTTGTGTCCTCACCTTCTTCCCTGCCTTGTGTCCTCACCTTCTTCCCTGCCTTGTGTCCTCACCTTCTTCCCTGCCTTGTGTCCTCACCTTCTTCCCTGCCTTGTGTCCTCACCTTCTTCCCTGCCTTGTGTCCTCACCTTCTTCCCTGCCTTGTGTCCTCACCTTCTTCCCTGCCTTGTGTCCTCACCTTCTTCCCTGCCTTGTGTCCTCACCTTCTTCCCTGCCTTGTGTCCTCACCTTCTTCCCTTCCTTCTTATTCTCGCCTTTCCCCACCTTGTGCTGTCCCCACTCCTGTTACCCTGTTCCCTTCTGCGTTCTCAGCCACTACCTGCCCCCTCCTGTGCTCGTGCTCGAGCTGCTCGGGCGCGAGACACAGGACTCTCAGCTGAGGACGGCTGCTCTTCAGTCCTGCCGTGCGGGTGTGGTGGTCCCCGGTCTGTTCTCCCTTCTTCTTCTCCAACACTAGCACTCCCACGCCTCGCACTGCTTGCGCCCTCCCCTTCGCTCTTCCCTATTCCACAGCTAGTGTATCCTTCTTTGCCCCTCTCTTCCCGTCCCACCTCTATAGCCGCCTTTATCCCCTTGCCTTCCTGCTGCTGCCACTTCTCACAGCAGCACGCATCCCTCAACTGCACGGTATGTAGGTCGTCCACCGCCACCGGTATCACCTCCTGCAAGTATTCCGCTGCCTTAGCTCGCTCCCATGCCGCCCGGTTCTCCGCCTCTTCCATTGTATGGTCTACCTTTTCCCCTGTTGCTAGGGGCTCCCATGCCCCCACTTCCTTACTCTCCCGCTCTGCTTCCCCCAGCAGCTCTGGCCTTCCTCCCCGCAGCTTCCTCACATGCCGCTCCGCCAGCTTGTTTCCCTGCGCTTGCATCCAATCCTTCATCGTCACACCAGTCTTCGCCCCTGCCCCGATTTCCCCGAACAACTCTGCTGTCTTCAGCGATGGCTGCCAACCATTCCCTCCCATGTCTGTACTGCTCAGCCCCGTCTTCCCTCCTTTCTTCACCGCTCCCTCCTTCTCGCCCTTCCCTTCCGCTTCTTCTGCTGCTGGTACACACGCCCTTGCCCCCGCCTCTTCGTCCCTCTCCTCTACTTCTACTGCTGCCATTACACCCACTCCTGCCCCCACCTGCTCATCCTTCTCCTCTGCTTCCGCTACTACTGGTACGCACGCCCAGGTCCCCTCTCTCTCATTCTTCCCTTCCCCTTCTGTTGCTGCCCATTTCCTCACCTTCTCATCCTTCCCTTCAGTGTCTGCTGCTACTAATTCGCACACTCCTGCCTCCTTCTCCTCGCCCTTCTCTTCCCCTTCTGCCACTGCCCATGCCCTCACCTTCTCGTCCTTCTCTTCCCCTTCTGCTGCTGCCCATGCCCTCACCTTCTCATCCTTACCTTCAGTGTCTGCTGCTACTAATTCACACACTTCCGCCTCCTCTTTCTCGTCCTTCTGTTCCCCTTCTGCCACTGCCCATGCCCTCACCTTCGTGGCTCGCTCCTTTCCTCTGTCCCTGCCCCCACAGCGCAGCCGCATGGCGTCACTGCATGCTTCTCCTTACTCCCTCCCAGGGCCTGCAGCTGCGCCCGCAACTGCCTTATCTGGCTCTCAATCTCCTCTGCTGACCCTTTTGTTCCGCCTGCCCTGGTATCATTGCCGCTGCCCAGGTAGGACTCTTCTTCTCTATCGTCCTCGGCAGGTATACCTCATACTTCCTCTGCGCCAGCTCCACCCTTTCCGCTAACTCGAATACCTCCTCTGGTGTTGCATCTGCTCCTAGCTCATAGACTCTCATTCTCAACCCTCCTGCCAATCCCTTGTCTAAACCATTCAGAAACTTGCTAATGATCATGCTGCTGTCCGTGCACACCACGTCTTCCGCCAGGTTCATTAACCGTCTGTAGTATGTCAGCAGTGACTCCTCGTCCCTCCGCCTAAACTCCTGGAATTCCCTGATGCGCGCTGCCGTATGCCCAGGGAACTGCTTCCTTAGTCGCTCCAGGAACAGTACCGTCGGGTCCTCGTCATCCTCTTCTGCCCTCCACAGCCATTCACCCATCTTCATGCGATACAAAGTCTCTGCTTCCCCTCCCAACGTGCTTGGCAGGCTCAGAAAAAACTCAATCGGGTCCATCCCGCTTCTGTCACATCGGTATTTAACATTGCTGATCTGCATCAAATAGTTCTTCAGACTTGGGCCGGTTTTCTCGTTTCCCGTGAAGCGTACTGGCACCTCCACTCGCGGCTGTGCTGTTGCCCCCCACTTCCCTGTTTCCCAGCTCTCCGTCCCTCCTTGCTCAGACATCATAACCCCTCTCCTCCTTTCCCTTTCTCCCCTGCTGCCCGTGCTGGTTCCATACAGCACTCGCTCTATTCCCTCCCTAGCTGCTCTTGCTCCAGCAGATCCTACGCCGTGACGCCCCGGCCTCCTCGGGCCCATCGGGCTAGGGCTCCTCCCTCGCGCATCTTCTCGCTCCCCCCTGCGCCTCTCTGCATCTTCCCGACGCTTCTCTCCCCTTGCAGGGGACCGCTCCTGGTACTGCCGCACTCTGTCCTCTCGCTGTCGCTCCTTCTCTGCTGCCCTCGAGACTTCTGGTGTCCGCACACCTTCTCTCTTGCCTCGCCAGTCCTCCTCGCGCCTCCACTCCCTTCCTCTTTCCGGTGAGTCCGACCTGTCTCTTTCCGGTGAGTCCGACCTGTCTCTTTCCTCATAATCTCCGCACTCTTCCCAGCCTCGGCGTTCCTGATCCCGTTTCCCCGTTTCCCCTTTTCTTCCTGCCTCTTCACCCCCTTGGTATCGCTCTCCTTCGCCCCTCCTCTCACGGCTCTCTCTCTCGGGCCACCTTCTTGCTTCTTCGCTTGTTTCCTTTGCAGCCCTTCTCTCTGCCCACAGGTGTTCTTCTGCTTTCTCACGGCGCGCTCCCGCCTGTTCCCTTGAGGCGCTGGGTGGCGATCGTATGCTACCCCTGCCTCGCGCCTTCTCCGCTGGCCGCCGCCTCCTTGCTGGCGAGTGCTGAACGCGCTTTCCTTCGTAATCCTCGTCCTCCTCCTCTTCTGACCATTCCAGCGATCTCCCTTCTCCCATCGCCATACGCCTCCTGCCCGCACGGCCTTGTCCTGGCTCGGGCGAACGATACACTCCTGCTGGTGCAGCACGCCTCTTCTCCTCCTCCCCTCGCTCCCTTGACCAGGGCTCAGCTGCTTTGCTCCTGCTGCGCCTCGCTTCCTTCCCGCGCACCTCCTCTGGCGCACGCTCTGCATCCGCGCGGTTCCCCTGGCGTTTCGCGCCGCCCCCACCCATTTTGTCGGTCGCGCCATCTGCCTCCGCGCTCCCGCGTCGCCTTGCGCCACTCCCACACACTTCGTCTGTCGAGCGATTTAATCCCGTCGCCTCTCCGCGTTCTTCACGTTTTTCTCCACGACGCCTCTCGCCTGCCTTGCGCATGTCGCCCGGCGAGTGATCTTCTTCCTCGTCCATGGGATCATCCTCCGCCAACTCCTCGCCGTCGGCCTCCTTTGCCAACATCAGCGAGTCCGTCTCATCGGCATCCTCCTGACGCCTTACTCCCGCGCCCCGCTGGCCTCTTGCCAGATCCCAGGGATCGCTCCTCTTGCCAGATCCCAGGGATCGCTCTTCGACGGCTGGGGTCCTGGCGCCCATCTCATCTGCAGACCCAGCTCGCCTTCATCGTGCAGTCCGTCACTGGTCGCCATCCAATCTGCCCGATCCGCCTCTCTGCTAGGCGAGCGACCTGGCGATCTTCCCCGCTCCTTTGAGCGCATCCTTCGGGACGGCGGTATCTCCCGCCGCGAGTACGTCCGCTGCCACCGCAGCTCATGGCAGTCCATACTGCCTATCTGCTTCTCTCGTCTTGTGAGAAGTTTACTCTCCCACACGATGGCTGCCCACAGTGGCGTAGTCACCTAGCTAGCGTAGCCTTGTTGCGGTAACGTTATCCACTATATGAGGCAAACAAGACAAGAGAACAGGTTTGCTATGCTAGGCTAGGCTATTTGTGCTTGGCTGCCCAGTCGCGAGTAACTCAGCGTGCTGGGTTGAGCTCGAGCCGCCTAGGCCTTGGAGTGGCCCTCGCCAGATTGCCTGTCTCCCGAGGTTCCTGAAATTGTCCCCGAAGCGCCCTGTAACCCCCAATGCTACCAACTTCTCGCTACTCTCTATAACCCAACTACTCCACATGCAGATTGAATAACACTCGCTACACCACTTCTACACCCAATTAGCATATGTCTCCAATATGATGCTCTTACCATTATATTTGGTGACACCAACCCCCGTTTCCCCCACGCCCCCACCACCTGCAATCCCCGCCAGTGTACCATTCCGCTGCAGGCAGAGCGGTCACTGTCAGCAGCAGTGGCGTTTTGAGACGTCCCACCGTTCCCCTTCCTCCCTCCTTCCCTTCTTCCCCCCACGATTCCCCAACAGGGTGCCATTGCAGGTATTTTTTTGAAACTCAAAAATATCAGCTACAAACCGAGCGGTCACTGTCAGCAGCAGTGGCGTTTTGAGACGTACCCCCGTCTGATTTTCCCCCCTGCTTCCCCCCTTTCCCCCAACCCCATCCCCCATCAGAGCGCTATTCTGCTGCAAGCAGAGAGCTCAGCGTCAGCAGCAGTGGCTCAGATTTCAAGCAGTCGCGTCACCCCACCCAACCCCCATTCTCCCCCACGGCCGCACCACCTTCGATCCCCATCAGTGTGCCATTCCGCTGCAGGCGGAGAGGTCAGAGTCAGCAGCAGTGGCGTTTTTACGTATCCCCCTCTGCGTTCCCCTCCTGCTTCCCCCTGTTCCGCCACCCCAATCCCCCATCAGCGCTATTCTGCTGCAAGCAGAGCGCTTAGACGCACCCCCCTCCCTCTGCTTTCCCCCTCTTCTTCCCCCCGTTCCCCCACCCCCACTCCCATCGCCCATCAGGGCGCCATCCTTCTACAAGCAGAGCAGTCAGAGCTAGCAGCAGTGGCCCCAAAGCCAAGCACTCCCCTCAGGCATTCGTTCAGATCCACCCCACCCTTCTCCACCCCACTCCACCCCACTCCACCCCTCTCCACACCTCTCCACCCCACCTTTCCCTCCCTCCCCCGAACCCCCACCAGGGCGCCATTCTGCTGCAAACCGAGCGGGCGGAATCAGCAGCAGTGGCGTCTGCAGCAGCTGCCATCTTCCGGAGGGCCTACACACAGAAGCAGGACCTCCGGGTGTTCCAAGGTGAGGGGGTAGCATTGGGGGAGGGGAGGATGGGGAAGGTTATGAGGCGCCTCAGCAGCAGCAGCCATTTCTCGGAGAGCTTACACACAGAAGCAGGACCTGCGGGTGTTCCAATGTGAGGGGGAGGGGTGTGGCGGGAAGAAGGGCGGGTGGCGTTGGGTATGTGTGGGCGAGGAGGAGGAGGTGAAAGGAGAGCTTACACACAGAAGCAGGACCTGCGGGTGTTCCAAGGTGAGGGGAGGGGGGTGGGAGGGGGGCTGTGTGGGGGAAGAAGGTGAAAAGGAGGCCTACACAAAAGCAGCAGCCATTTTTTGGAGAGCTTGCACGCAGAAGCAGGACCTGCGGGTGTTCCAAGGTGGGTACAGAGGGGGAAAGTGTGGTGGGTCGGCGGGGAGTAGGGGAGGAGATGAATGGGGCCTACACCCAGACAGCAGCCATTTTTTGGAAGGCATCAACACAGAAAAGAAGCAGGACCTGCGGGTGTTCCAAGGTGGGTAAGGTGTGGGTTGGGGGGTTGGTTGTGGTGGGGAAAAATGTTGAAGGTGCTTCAAAAGCAGCAGCTATTTTCTGGAGGGCGTACACGCAATAGCAGGATGTGCCCTGTTGCAAGGTGGATACGGGAGAGGCATTTTGTGGGCGTAGTTGGGGGAAATTTTTTTCGGGGTGGGCTATGTTCCACCAACTCCCTCTCTCAACTCCTGTCAGCTCCTGTCAACTTCGGCCCGATCCGAGCCTGACGATCCTTTTCTGCCTGCTGGACCCCGGACCTCCCATCTAGGTCTGGTCCGAGCCTACCTGCGGATTCCGAAGCTGAAGGAGGCCATAGCAGCGGCTCGGGAGGCAGTCAAGGCGTTTCCCAACTCTGCCAGCGCGTTGTCTCTTCTGGGGGAGGTGTATCTGCAGCACGGCGACAGCAGGGACAAGGTAACGTAACCACGCCCTTCAAATCTTTTTTTCTTGTTGACTCTACGGTCCCTTTCGAGTGCTGTGAGATTTAACACGGAGGCAGCACTGATGAAGGAGCGTTGAGTGTATCAACCCTCAGTCACACGATGTGTATCACGGTCCTTTTTATGCCATGTCATGTGGTCATTTATGCCTTGTGCAAATTCCTCCTTCCCTTCTCTCCCTCCACTTGCACGCGCGCACGCGCGCGTGCACACACACATACACACCGTTCCCACTTCCACTCACACCCGCACACGCACACACACAGTGCAGGTGTGCAAGGTGTTTGAGGCGGTTCTGAGGATGGACGGCCGCTGTGGCGGCATCTGTTCCTGCTGCTCCTTCCCCCTTGTAGCCCCTTGTTTCGTCTCTTCCACCCACCTTCCCCCCCTGCACCACTGCAGGCGCGCAAGGTGTTTGAGGCGGCACTGAGGATGGACTGGACGGCAGCTGTGGTGCTGCTGTCACGGGATCAGCTGATGCCCTCTTGTACCTGCCCTCATCTCCCCACCCCCTTCGCTCCCTCTCCCCTCAACACACACATACACCACTGCATGCTGGCGCGCAAGGTGTTTGAGGCGGCACTGAGGATGGACGGGCGCTGTGGTGCTGCCACTTTCACACCAGTTGCTTCCCTGTTGTTCCCCCCCCCCCTGTTAATCCCCCCCCCTTGTTGTTGCAGGCACGCAAGGTGTTTGAGGCGGCACTGAGGATGGACGGGCGCTGTGGCGCTGCTGTCACGGGATGAGCTAATAACCTCATGTACCTCCCGTCTTTCCCTCACACACACACGCGTGCATGCGCGCGCACACACATGCGCACACACACGCGCACACACACGCGCACACACACGCGCACACACCAGGCGCGCAAGGTGTTTGAGGCGGCACTGAGAATGGACGGGCGCTGTGGCGCTGCTGTCACGGAATGAGCTAATAACCTCATGTACCTCCCGTCTTTCCCTCACACACACACGCACGTGCACGCCCACGCACACACACACGCACACACACATGCACACATCAGGCGCGCAAGGTGTTTGAGGCGGCACTGAGGATGGACGGGCGCTGTGGTGCTGCTGTCACGGGCCTGGCAGACGCTCACAGCATGGACGGGCGGCATTCTGCTGCCGTTGACGTGTGAGTGGCTGGTCCTGTGGACCCCTGTGGACCTCTGTGGACCCCTGTGGACCCCTGTGGACCTCTGTGGACCCCTGTGGACCCCTGTGAACGCATATGAACCCCCAAAAGGCACAGCATGGGCCTGGCAGACGCTCACAGCATGGACGGGCGGCATGCTGCTGCCGTGGACGTGTGAGTGGCTGGTCCTGTGGACCCCTGTGGACCCCTGTGGATCCCTGTGGACCCCTGTGGACCCCTGTGGACCCCTTTGGACCCCTGTGGACCCCTGTGGACCCCTGTGGACCGCTGTGGACCCCTGTGGACCCCTGTGGACCCCTGTGGACCACTGTGGACCCCTGTGGACCCCTGTGAACGCATATGAACCCCCGAAAGGCACAGCATGGGCCTGGCAGACGCTCACAGCATGGACGGCCGCCATGCTGCTGCCGTGGACGTGTGAGTGGCTGGGTAATCCTGAAAACCCCTGTAAACCCTTGTGAACCCCTGCGAACGCCTGGGAACTTCTCCTGATGAATTGTTGTAAGGCACAGCACGGGCAGCAGCACAGCATGGACGGACGGGCGGATGAGTAGTCCTGCGAACCCCTGTGAACACCTGTGAGCGTTTCGAAATCTCTCCTGATGAATTGTTGTAAGGCACAGTATGGGCAGCAGCACAGCATGGACGGACGGGCGGCACGCTGCTGCCGTTGACGTGTGAGTGGCAGCACGGTGTCATGAATTTTGTCTCCTCTGCATGCAGTTCCTCGGAGAATCATGAGGGAAATCGTAATTGGTGCAGCAGAGCATTGAGTGGTGGTAGGTAGTACAGTGCTGCTGTGGTGGACGAGTGAGTGCTTTCCTGTGTGGACTTGCCTTTCCTCTCACACACCCCTTTCCCTTTCCCTCCCCCTTCCATACCACCGGGCTGCAGTGCGTGCAGGATACGAGGCGCCCAGTAACAGCCAGAGGCGGTTCGAATCCTTCCTTACTCTGCAATAGGCCACCCCCCTCTCCCTCTCCCTCTCCCTCTCCCTCTCCCTCTCCCTCTTCCTCTCCCTCTCCCTCTCCCTCTCCCTCTTCCTCTCCCTCTCCCTCTCCCTCTCCCTCTCCCTCTCCCTCTTCCTCTCCCTCTCCCTCTCCCTCTCCCTCTCCCTCTCCCTCTCCCTCTCCCTCTCCCTCTCCCTCTCCCTCTCCCTCTCCCTCTCCCTCTCCCTCTCCCTCTCCCTCTTCCTCTCCATGCATGTGTGCACCACCAGGCTGGAGCGCCACCTGGCAGTGGACGCTGCTGACTGGATCCACGTGAAGCTGGGGTTTGTCCACATGGCGGCCAACCGGCTGCCCGACGCTCTGCACCATCTGCAGACGGCCCTCAGGTGATGATGACGTGGCATTTTTTGTCCCATATGATCAAACATGACACATCCCATGACATGCCATGACATCCCATGACATGCCATGGCATCTCTTGCCCAGTATTCCATTTCCAGTTTCCTCCCCCCGGTTAGTACTCTGCTTGTATGCATGCCAGCATTCCAGCACGCTACATGTCAGCACGCCACATGTCAGCACGCCACATGTCAGCATGCTACATGTCAGCACGCCACATGTCAGCACGCCACATGTCAACACGCCACATGTCAGCACGCTACATGTCAGCACGCCACATGTCAGCACGCCACATGTCAGCACGCTACATGTCAGCACGCCACATGTCAGCACGCCACATGTCAACACGCCACATGTCAGCACGCTACATGTCAGCACGCCACATGTCAGCACGCCGGCTTGAAACATGCTAGATCCGCATGCATTCACCCACCAGTATGCTAAGTCTTGTGCCTGCGCACAACCATTATCTCAATGAGAGTGTGCTGCCTTTTGCATGCACCTCTTTGCCCCTGCACAAACTGCCATGTCAGCATCAATCCGACCAATGAAAACGCCAAGAGAGGGCTCAATCGCATCGACCGACTTCTAAAGGTGATCCTTGACTTATCATGACATGCCATGGGATGATAAGTCATGACATACCCACATCACACTCCATGCTGTGCTGTTCCATACCATCCATTATTGCACGGTACTACTCATGCCGCACAGATCCCACTGCTATTGCACACCACACCATCATTGTCTATTTCTTGTGTTGCTGGCTGGATGGTCATCAACCACACAGTGCATGGCTAACACTTGTCTCTCATATCATTGCTCGCAGGGAGGCGATGGGGACGACGAGGAGGAAGAGACCTCCACACAGTATGGCACTGGCAGTCCTCTCTTTGAATGACATGTGGCGGCAAAGTGGACATAAGCAATTAGTTTCCTTTCCCTTGGTTTTACGGTATCACTGAACCTGTCAGGAGTTGTAAACAGGCCCTCAGATTCACTTTTAGGGACGTTGATGCATCAGGGTCCCGGTGAGAAGAAAGGCTGATTTTCAGTGTTCCTAAAAAAAAATCCCTGATTTTCCAGGGTTTTTCAGAAAACAACCCTGATTTTTTTCCAACACGAAATCCACTGTATAATCAGTCTTACCAAAATTAGGCCAGCCCATGGAATCAAACCTCGGACCTTACCGTTCGACAGCGAATATTGAAAGGGACCACGAAGCTGTTGTCAATCAAACTTTATTTTAATTGTACTACTTTTGTTTGAAGGTGGTCATCTCGGCGTTTTCCAGTAAGGTATAGGAATGTGCATTCAGTGTACACTTCGATTAAAGCCTGAAAACTCAGTGTTAACTATGAAATGAAGGCCGAAAAATCAGTCTCACAAAAATCTAGACACTGAAAAATCAGGGTAGGTACACAAAAGTAGGCTGAAAATCAGGAATTTCAGGGAAAATTTACTGATATTGTAGGGTGCTGCGATCAGAAAATGATCGCCCTCAGGATTACCTCATGAAGGTTCGCACAGTTCTAGTCTAGTGGTGGTGGGCCCTTGATCTCAAATAGCAGAGTGAATGTAAATGCTTGAGATAATAAAAACATGCAGTGCAAGAAATATAAATAAGAGTACAAGGGAATTCGAAGCGTCCTAAGTAGCCATATACTCTAAGGGGTACATTCCCTTATTGCAGTGAAATCCAACCGTGCGACTCCGAGTGGTTGCGCAACATTTCGGGCAGAATCCTCGTCACTGCTGCTGCTTGATGCTGTCTGCCCGACGGTCCAGATGCTCTTCATAACCGTGTGACTCTTCGTGTCACTTGCGCCCTTTCATCTTCATTCTCGGTAGTCTGTGCTTCGGTTGCTGCGGAGAGGAGTGTACAGTAGTGCTTCAGGTGATCACTATTCGTAACACCCCCCTTCACTCCTGGCCGTAGCGAGTCTAGACCCGCTTGACTACTCCGCTGATTTCTTAGCAGTGCTGGGACTGCTGGCGTGGCAGTTTCTTCGTGAAGAAGTCTGCTGCCATGTCAACCGTTGGGCAGTAGGTTAGGTCAACCTTGCCTTTGTCAACTTCGTCTTTGACGAAGAAGTACCGCAGCGCGATGTGTTTGGTGCGGTTGACGAATCCTGGCTTGTTCGCAATTCTGATCGCGCTCTGGTTGTCGCAGTAAAGGCGAAAGTTTGCTGAGTTAGGGATTTTCGCCTCCTGCAGCAGCTTCTGAAGGTAGAGGCCTTCGCGAACAACTGCTGTTGCTGCGATGAACTCAGCTTCCGTTGATGACAGGGCAACCAGCTCTTGCTTCTGCGAGTTCCTGTTGGGCTGAAAAAGCCCTTAGGATCTTTGCAGAGGTGAACTCTGGGTAGAGTTGGTGTAGTAGCGGAAGCGTTAATAAAGAGTTGTGAACCACCTTGCGCTAGTATGTGAAGGCAAAGTAAGTTGATTAAAGCAAAGAGATACAAGATTATATATATGAATACAGGGAATATGAAGAGACACAATTATAACTACTTTACTGTTGCTGTTGCGGTTCGATACAGTGACGACTCGGGCAACTGCTCTGTAACGAGTCAGTTGTGTGTCCTTGCTGCCGCGCTGTATTTGTCAGGTCAAAGGTCGCTGACCTTTGACTTTCGCGTAACCTCCAGCAGTTACTTCAACCTCTGAGGGTTGACTCGCTGGTGCCTCGATACCGGTATGCTTTGCTTCGCTTGTGCCTTAGTGTTTCGACACGATAGAGGCGCTTAGGACCGATTGTTTCCAACACTCCCCTTCGCTTCTGGAGTGTCGCTGACGTGGCTCTGTCCAGTCAGCAGCATGAAGTATTCGAACATTAGCTTTCCGAGCTTCTTGGTCAGGTAGTCAGCTGCCATCTCGGGCGTGGGACAGTATGACAGCTCGAGCCTTCCCTTCTCGATCTCATCCTTCACGAAGAAATATCGCAGGGCGATGTGTTTCGTCCTGTTCGAGAAGCCGTTCTTGTTGGCGATGCGAATTGCCGACTGGTTGTCGCAGAACAGGGTAAAGTTGGGTAACTCGGCTAACTTCGCTTCTTCCAGCAGCTCGCGAAGATAGAGTCCTTCTTTGGTGGCTGAGCAGAGTGCAATATATTCTGCTTCAGCTGATGAGAGAGCAATTAATTCTTGCCACCGCCTCCGCCGCCTCCACTGCTGCCGCCGCCGCCGCCACCCCCGGCACCACTCCCACCACCACCCCCACTCCCTCCACTGCCTCCACCACCACCTCCACCGCCCCCTCCAGCCCCTCCAGCGCCCTTGCCCCCCTTGCCCTTGCCGGTGCGGCGTCTCCCGCTCGGGGCAGACGTAACGCCGACCGACTCGAAACCAACAAGGTCGGCCGCAGCAGCAGAGGCAACAGAGAGCAAGAGGGGGGAGGGAGAACACCCCTCAAAGACGGGGGTGCGGGGGTCACCACGAGAGGCTCCTACAGTGACTATGCTCTTCTCTATCGCTAGGAGGGCCTTCCCGAGGAGGTCAACGGTGAGAGTGGTGGGGCAAACTGAGAGGAAGTGGTCCCTGACTACGCGGAGAGAGTCAGGGAGCCGGGTGACTATGTAGTAGAGGGTGATGTACATGGGGGGGGGGGGGTTCTTGGCACAGAACTCAGCAGGAAGCGCAGCGCGGTAGCGAGTGTCACTAGTGCGGAGGTGCGTAATGAGGTCAGCGACTGTGGGAAAGGCAGCAAGGTCAGGGAAGAGGTATGGTAGCATGAGGCGGCTCAGTGCAGTAGTGGCAGGGGAAGAGTAGCGCGCAACTACAGCGTCGTACAAGGTCTGAGCACTCTTGTACGGGCTAAAGTGTGCATGCTCAGTGGTCGGTAAGTGGCGGCGCACAGCAAGGCGAGCAGCAGCATCGCGCGTGGCCCACTGTGAGCGAACAGTGGCATCAGCATCAGCAGCAGGGGCAGGAGAGGCACTAGAAGTGAGGTCAAACAGGGAGAGGCCGTCTGCCCTATCGCACTGAAGAAACAGCTGGAGGTCATCGACCCAGACCTCAAAGTCAACGGCACGGCCCTCAGCATCAAAAGTGAGGACACTGGGGGTAGCCATGACTGTAGTGACCTAGGAGGAAGTGAGCTCACCAGTCCGAGGAAGGAGGGGCCGGGTAGCACAGGTAGGAACAGCAGCTGCTAGACAGTAGGGCGGCTCGGCGGCAGGGCGGCTCGGCTGCAGGGCGGCTCGGCGGCAGGGCGACTCGGTTGCAGGGCGGCTCGGCTGCTGGGCGGCTCGGCTGCTGGGCGGCTCGGCGGCAGGGCAGCTCGGCTTCTGGGCGGCTCGGCGGCACGGCGGCTCGGTTGCTAGGCGGCTCGGCTGCTGGGCGGCTTGGCTGCTGTGCTGCCCGGCGGCGGCGTCGCGGGTGACGGCGGGGCCACAGGTGGCGGCGGGGCCGCAGGTGGTGACAGGGCCGCAGAGGGGCCGAAACGGTGTCGTAAAGGGGCCAGACTAGGCCGCAGCGGGGCCTAGGCGGGGCCGCAGAGGGGCCGTAAGGAGCCTAGGCGGGGCCGGAAGAGGCCTAGGCGGGGCCGTAAGGGGCCAAACAGGGCCGCGGAGGGGCCTAGGAGGGGCCGCAAGGGGCCGTAAGGGGCCGCAAGGGGCCGTAAGGGGCCTAGGCGGGGCCGTAAGGGGCCAAACGGGGCCGCAGAGGGGCCTAGGCGAGGCCGCGAAGGGTCCGTAAGGGGCCTAGGCGGGGCCGTAAGGGGCCAGACGGGGCCGCGGAGGGTACTAGGCGGGGCCGTAAGGGGTTGTAAGGGGCCAGACGGGGCCGCGGAGGGGCCTAGGCGAGGCCGCGACGAGGCCGTAAGGGGCCTAAGCGGGGCCGTAAGGGGCCAGACGGGGCCGTGGAAGGGCCAAGGCGAGGCCGCGACGGGGCCGTAAGGGGCCTAAGCGGGGCCGTAAGGGGCCAGACGGGGCCGCGGAGGGGCCTAGGCGAGGCCGCGACGGGGCCGTAAGGGGCCTAAGCGGGGCCGTAAGGGGCTAGAGAAGGCGGCGCGAGGGGCCGTAAGGGCGGCCACTAAGGGCGACTCGAGGGTAGGTAAGGCACTCGAAGCGCTACTCGGGTAGGAGTGAAGCGCGCTCCGGGCAGGGGAAAAAAAATTGTGGTGGGCCCCAGGCAGCATTCCCACTCGGGAACCTGCTCGATACCATGACGAGAAATGAGAATGGATGAATGAACTATGAAACAGTTGGGTACAAGTACAAACCCTAATTGGGTTGTACCCCTTATGGGCTACCCCACTACAACCTACACAAATGTATAAGCTATAATGTTCTGACAGCTCGATTGCCAAGAGATAGGTCGGATAGGTTCAAGGTGTCAAACTATAATATTCTGTAGGCTATAGTGGGGTAGCCCATATGGGGTACACAGTTCTAGGGTTGCATATTTGTATCACTTCCATTCCTTAGTGTATCATTCTCGTTCTCATTCCCTCATGGTATCGAGCAGGTTCCCCCGTGGGAACTGTGCCTAGGGCCCACCACATCGATTTCTCTTTTTTTTTTCCTGCCCGAAGCGCGCTCCGCCCGAGTCGCGCTCCGGGCTCTTACCTCGTCGAGCCGCCCTAGCGGCTCCTACGCCCTAGCGGCTCTGCCGCCCGTCGAGTCGGCCCCGCCGCCCTTCAGTGCGGCCCTGTCGCCCGTCTCTGCGGCCCCGCCGCCCTTCTTCGCGGGCCCCGTCGCCCCGCGCTACGGCCCCGCCGCCCGTCGCAGCGGCCCCGTCGCCCTGCACTACGGCCCCGCCGCCCGTCTCAGCGGCCCCGTCGCCCGTCGCTGCGGCCCCGCCCGTCTCGGCGGCCCCGTCGCCCTGCACTGCGGCCCCGCCGCCCGTCTCAGCGGCCCCGCCGCCCTACTCTGCGGCCCCGCTCTACTCGGCGGCCCCGTCGCCCTTCTCAGCGGCCCCGCCGCCCTTGACAGCGGCCCCGCCGCCCTTCTACTCAGCGGCCCCGCCGCCCTACTCAGCGGCCTCTGGCCGCCCTTCTACTGCGGCCCCGCCGCCCTAATCAGCGGCCCCGTCGCCCTTCCCCTGCGGCCCCGCCGCCCTAATCAGCGGCCCCGCCGCCCTTCCACTGCGGCCCCGCCGCCCTTCTCAGCGGCCCCGCCGCCCTGCTCGCGGCTCCTACCGCCCTACTACTGCGGCCCCGCCGCCCTACTACTGCGGCCCCGCCGCCCTACTACTGCGGCCCCGCCGCCCTACTACAGCGGCCCCGCCGCCCTACTCGCGGCCCCACCGCCCTTCCACTGCGGCCGCGCCACCCGAGCCGCCCGAGCCGCTCGCATCGCCCGACCGCCCGAGCCGCCCGAGCCGCCCGAGCAGCCCGAGCCGCCCGAACGCCCGAGCCACCTGAGCTGCCCGAGCCGCCCGAGCCGCCCGACCGCCCGAGCCGCCCGAGCCGACCGCGCCACCCGAGCCGCCCGAGCCGCCCGAGCCGCCCGAGCCGCCCGAGCCGCCTGCGCAGCTGAGCCGCTGGTACCACGGAGCCGCAGTCGCTGCTGTGCCGTCCGAGCAGCTGTGTTGCTGTACTGCTGAGCTGCCCGACCTGCCCTGTCTGGTGAGAGCAGCGCGTCTGTCACTGTCCTGCTAGTCTACTGCTGTCATGGCTACCCCTAGTGTTCTCGCTTTTGACGCTGAGGGTCGAGCCATTGACTTTGAGGTTTGGGTAGATGACCTGCAGCTCTTCCTACAGTGCGATAGGGCAGACGGTCTCTCCCTCTTTGACCTCACCTCTGGCGCCTCTCCTGCCCCTGCTGCTGATGCTGACCCCACTGTTCGCTCCCAGTGGGCCACGCGCGATGCTGCTGCACGTCTTGCTGTGCGTCGCCACCTGCCTACCACTGAGCGCGCGCAATTTAGTCAGTACAAGAGCACTCAGACCTTGTACGACGCTGTAGTTGCGCGCTACTCTTCCCCTGCCATTGCTGCACTGAGCCGCCTCATGGTACCGTACCTCTTCCCTGACCTTGCTGCCTTTCCCACAGTCGCTGACCTCATTACGCACCTCCGCACTAGTGACACTCATTCCCTCACAAGGCGGTAGATGTAGATGGTGCGGGAGCGCCTATTGTCGGAGTCGCCAGCGTGATCAGCGTCGACGTAGCCGATTAACTTAGTCGATGTGGTTGCGTTCTTGTAGTAAGTTAGGCCGATCGTTGGGGTGCTGACGAAGTAGTGAAGAGCGCGGTCGAGCTCCGCTAGATGTTCTACTTCAGGCTTCTTGAGGTAGGTGGAGAGCTGGCTTGCGGAGTATGAGAGGTCGGGGCGACAGGTGACGGCTGCGAAGAGAAGACATCCCAGCTTCTTCTGGTAGTCTCGTATGCCGGCAGGCTTAAGTAGAGCGGAGCTTCCTTTGTCGTTCCCTTCCGTGTATCGGTATGGCGTGGAGATGGCTTTCGGTGTGAGCGTAAAGCGTTTGGCAATAGTGTCGGCATATTTCTCGGCGCTGAGGTACATCGCGTCCTCCTCTTCCCGGATGTTGAGGCCGAGGTACTGAGTGACGGTAGATGAAACTGTGAGCGTGAGATCTCGATGCAGCTCCCCTTCAAACCAGATAGTGATGCCGTCAGTTGAGCCGATGTAAAGGAGATCGTCCACGTAGACGATTAGTAGGATGTAGTCGTCGTTTTTTGTGAGCCGTTACATGCCTTGATCGTGCGGTAGTTTCTTGAAGCCGATGCGGATGAGGCAAGCGTGCAGGTACTGTTGCCACAGTCGTGGAGCCTGCTTGATGCCATAGAGTGACTTGAGTAGCTGGCAGACTTGGTTGGGTTCTCTGTGGGAGCCGTGCGGTAGTTCGACGAAAATTTCTGCATCATCAGGTGCGTAGAGAAACGCGTTCGCGACGTCAATTTGTCGCAACTTCTTCTTCATGGCGGCGATTGCGAGGAGAATGCGTAGTGAGGTGTGGCGGCTAACCAGAGCGAAAGTTTTGGTTAAGTCTCGTCCGTGTTCTTGGTCGAAGCCGCGTACAACCAAGCGAGCTTTAAATTTGTCAATGGTACCGTCAGCCTTTGTCTTCACACGGAAGACCCACTTCCCGGTCAGCACTGTCTTATTCCGAGCCACGCCGATAGGAACCATTTTCCACGTGTTGCGTTCCTCCAGTGCCTTCAGCTCCTTGTCCATGGCTTCGCGCCATTTTTCCTTATGTTCCCCCCGCAGAGCCTGTTGAACTGTCGCAGGCTCTTTAGGAGTGGCGGTGCCGTGGACTGCGGTGACGAGTCAGAGAATCCGCAGTCCACTCTGTGAGTAGCAGGGAAGATTTATGTCCTCGGGATAAGCTGCTTCATCTCCCGCTTCTGGATCAGGTATGAAGTTCGGTCCTACTCGTTCTGCTTCGTTGGTGTTGACTGTCGCAGGTGTTACGTAACCGTTGTCGGCAAAATAGTATAAGGTTTCGGCGTTGACACTTTCGCGAGGGTTATCTTTGTCCATGGGAACGTTGACGGAGCAGAACGGAAGAGGTCCGGCTTCTTCTGATGCGTTGTCCACATTCTGCTCGTCCTAGTCAGCTTTGTCCGCTGCTGAGGCGAAGGCTCGGTCACCACGAAAGCCACCTGTGGGATCCTGGTCTTCTTGCAGGTTGGTAAGGTATGTCTGGAGTGTGAGTCGTTCATAGAAAATTACATCACGTGCTGCTACTGTTTCCTTGGAGTGGACGTCGAAGATTTTCCACGCGTTGTAGTTCTTTTTGATTCCCAGGTGTAGTCCCCTCTGTGCTCGTTGAGAAAATCGGCCCGCTCGTGCTGCTGGGGGTCGGTACTGTACCATGCATCCGAATACTCGTAACATTTTTGTGCTGCCCTGATTCCCTGTTCATAGCAGATGCGGTGATGCGTTGTTCGGAAGCGATGATGACGAGAGCAAGTTGTGCAGCATGATGGCATGGTCCATTGCCGCAGGCCACTGGTGGTTGGGTAGCCGCATGCCACGTAGCAGTTTGCGCATGCTATTCTGCAAGGTCCTGTTCATTCTTTCTGCTACACCTTGCTGCTGATGGGCGTAGGGAAGGGAGATGAGCCGCTTGATTCCCCTTTCCACCAGGTACTGCTTGAATCGCTGAAAGGTGTATTCTCCTCCTCCGTCTGACTGGAAGCTTTTCAGTTTCACACCCGGTTCTCTCTCTACTACTGGTAGCCACGCAACGAAGGCTGCGAATGCCATGTCGCGGCTAGGGAGGTTTAGGTGCCAGACGTAACGGGTGGCGGCGTCGATGAATGTGATTGTATAGTTGTATATTACTTGTCCTGGTTCCCGATTGAACAGGATGTCGCTATACACCTTCTCGAGTGGTGCGTACGCGGGTGCGCTCAGGTTGTGATGAGACGCAAACGGTCGATGTGGTAAGTCACCTTCAGGGCAGGTGAGGCACGTTCCGCGTACTCGTTGAAGTTCTCGTCCGTGGGTCAGTAGGAGTGAGTCCTTGTCGAGTACTCCTGCTCTTATCGTATTGTTTAATACTGTGTTGCTTGGGTGTCCCATCCTTGTGTGCCAGGTGCTTTCGTCGGCGCGATGTCCGGGTGATCGTTGGTACATATTGGAGTTGGAGTAGAAGTTGGCGGTGAAGTTGGCGCTACGATGAACTTCTCGTGGTGCTGGGTGTAGTTGCTGCACGGGTGTCGGTGGTGTGTCGTCGATGAGGAGCGGTGTCGTTGAAGGACCAGCAATTGGTGTTGACGTTCCTGCTCCTGCCGTTGATGGTTCTGCTACTGCCGATGTTGTCTCTGCTGCTGCCGATGTTGTCTCTGCTGCTGCCGATATTGTCTCTGCTGCTGCCGATGTTGTCTCTCCTGCTGCCGATGTTGTCTCTGCTGCTGCTGATGTTGTCTCTGCTGCTGCTGATGTTGTCTGAATTGTTGCTAACGCCCTTGTTCTTTCTGCTTCGGGGAGAAGCCTTCTGGACTGAAGTCTGGATCAAGGTCTGGAGGGTGTGTCCAGTTGGTGAAGTTAACGATGGCGTCGCTGTCGGCGGTGCCAAGGTTAGGAACAAAGTCAAGAACGAAGACGTTGTTCTTGAGGACCGCCTTGCCGATGTAGAGTCCTCCTCTCCCGTGATACAGCTTGAATTCTTGGGTGGTGCTGTCTGCTTCGAGGTGAATCCCTTTCGCCATTAGCTGACTGACGCTCTGTAAGTTGTAGCCGAGTCCCTCAGCGATTAGTTCTTTTGACATCTACAGTACAACGTTTGTTTCCCTTGACTGAAGTTGAACTACACCTTGTCGTCGTGTTCGCAGGTTCTGATTATTGGCGACTGTGATGACAACTTCGCATTGAAATTGGTGTTCTCGTTGAACGAAGCGTCCCGAGGAGCACATGTCCTGTCCGCAGCAACTGTCCAAGAACCATGTGTCCCTTCCGGATGGTTTGCTTTGGGGGATAGGGGCGTATGTCAGGTTCGGCTGAAGTGACTCGCGGCGGGGTGTGGTTTCGTCGAGTTGTTCTTCCGGTGAGTGGTGTGGTGGTGACTCGGTGATGCAGGAGTCACTCAGCTTTGCCATGCAGCTGACGATGTTTCTTGTTCCTTGTGCAGGTTGTCCTGTTGAGGTCCCTGAAGCTTGAATCTGAGTCGTGGGATTCGCTTGCGCCGAGGCGGTTTGGCTGCTTGAAGGTCAAAATTGCCGCTGTGGAGTTGTTGAGTGTTGACGATTCAGGCAGTGCGTACGCGGGTGTCTTGAAGTTTTGCAGATGTGGCAAAACGGAGGTACTGGCTTCAGTTGTTGCTGCCGGTTGTTGTTGTTGTTGTAGCGTCGCTGAGTGTGGAACGCGAATTCCGATGCTGATGTCTTCTTTTTGTGTCGTTCTTCTTGCAGGTCCATGTCTTGCTGCTCGGCGTGGATTTCGGCGCAGAGCGCTGCTTCGGAGATTCTTCCGTGAGCTTGGAGAATGGCCTTTGTGGCGCGCCATTGAGGACCGAGGCCGCCGATGATTACTGTCACGAAGGCGTCTTCAGAAATCGACCCTCCGCATCGAAGAAGCTTGTCGGGCAACTCGCGAGATCGACTGATTTACACCATTCCTTTCTCCCCTGGTTTCATTTCAACCATTGTCACTTGCGCCATTAACCGACTTTGACTTACGTTGTCTGTTGCTTGATACAGGCTCTTCAGGTGGTTCTACGCGAGCTCCGCGGAGTTGCCGTAACCCCGGTAAGTCCTTATGTTCTGTTGTTGAGTCGGGGTGATGTTCCTCAATAGGATCGTGTACGCCATCATTGACTGATAGGTGTACTGCTGCTTCTCGTACTGTGTGCCGTTTGTTGGGTATGGCAGAGACCCGTCGAAGAACCCGAGTATCTGCGCGCCTTCCATCATCAGCTCGAACTCGAACGACCAGGTGAAGAAGTCCTTTCCATCGAAGGGTCTTGACGTCTGCATCTTCAGAACGTGTGCGAGCTGCGACTGAACTTGTAATGCGTCTAGTGATTTTTCTTGTCCAGGTGAAGGCTGTGGGTGTGGCATAAAGCTGATGGACCCGCGCTCGTACGGAGCAAAGGTAGGCTGCTATTGTTGATTTCCTCGTGCATATGATGAGCCGTCGAGACTCATGAGTGTTGCTCCGTTGTTGTTGCTGTTGTGTGACTGCGCAGGTGCCGATTGCTGGTGTGAAGCAAGGAAAACAGGAATGAATGATGACTATGGAAGATGGGGTACAAAAATAACTCTAGAAACCCTGTACCCCATATGTGCTACCCCACTATAGCCTACAGAAACTATGTCATATAAATCTGACACACCCCCATAGGCAAAGTGGGGGAGAACAAGGGGTCACAAGACCAGTCAGGTAAAGCAAAGCAGAGCAAGCTCAGGGTGGATCACAACGTCACCACACAGTCCGAGCACAAGAGCAGGGCCAGAGGCCAGTTCACATGCAGGAGTACAGACATATATATATAGAACTAGACAAGCAAGAGCAGGTATATATATATGTCACAGTACAAGTGAAGTCAAGAGGAGAGCAAGTGAGGCAAGACAGGCACAAGACCCAGCTGGGTGCAAAAGCGCTGATGGTCACAAGGCGCGAGTGCCTTGGTGAACACATCAGCAGTGTTGGCCTCAGAGGCCACGTACGCAAGTCGCAACTGACCACGCTGCTGCAGCTCACGAGCAAGGAATTAGCGGAGAGCAATGTGCTTCGTTCTGTGCTCCAAGCGCTGCTCTCGACACAAGGCCAGCATGGCCTTGTTGTCTACGTACAGCACTGGAGGAGAACGAGGCGGCTCTCCAAGGTCAGTCAGCAGGTAGGTGAGCCAGCGAAGCTCCTGTGCAGCCATGGCCCCGGCGTAGATCTCAGCCTCACAACTGGAGCCGAGAACCGAAGACGAGCGAGTAGACCGCCACGAGACAGAGCCGGAACCAAGGCTGAAGGTGTAACCCTGTGACGACCGCTGCGTAGCCTGGTCGTCAGCCCAAGAAGCGTCCGCGTGGCCGGTAAGGACCACTGGACTCCGCCCTCCAAGCACTAGTCCCATGCCCGACGTGCTGCACAGGTAGCGCAATACCCTCTTCGCTGCAGCCATGTGCTCTGGTCTGTGTCTCCCAGGAGCAACATAGCGAGCAAGAATGCTCAGAGGGTATGCAAGGTCAGGTCGTGTGCAGGTCATCAGGTACATGAGGCAGCCAACAAGCTCTGCATACGGACCACTCGACTCTACGGACTCATCCGAAGGCAGAGCTGAGAGTGAGTGGCGAGTAGGCAGAGGAGTGGCCTGAGGCGAGGAGTACGTGAAGCCGAAGCGCTGAAGGACCTGCTGCACCATGTGTGACTGAGTCAAGGTAATGGTGCGGCGTGCTCTGTCCCGAGTGATCTGCAAGCCAAGGTAGCTGCGCAGTTCACCCAGGTCTGTGCACGTGTGTCTCTTCAGCAGCTCGGACTTCACGTAGGCGAGTCCAGCAGTGTCCGCTGTGGCAAAGACCAAGTCGTCGACGTACACGAGGATGTAGAACGGCGGCAGAGAAGTGTCGGTGCGCAGAAACAGCGACGGGTCAGCAGTAGAAGGAGCAAACCCAAGAGCCGCAAGCGTAGTCCTCAGTGTGTCGTGCCACTCACGCGGTGCCTGGCGGAGACCGTAGACTGGCCGTCGGAGGCTCCACTGGGTGCCAGGAGGGAAAGTCCCAGTGAAGCCAGGTGGACGGCGAAGCCAGATCTCCTCGTGCAGGCTACCCTGCAAGAACGCAGTGCTGAAGTCGAGAGAGTGAAGCTCGTAGTCGCGCTGAGCGGCTATGTGCAGCAGCACCCGAAGAGTAGTCATCTTCGGGGTGGGAGAGAAGGTCTGAAAGTAGTCAACTCCCTGCCGCTGACTGAAGCCACGAGCAACGTACCGTGCCTTGAAGACAGGTGGAGAGCCCGGCGGCCGCTTCACCCTGAAGATCCACATGCCACTGACGATGTTCGCCCCAGGAGGGGGAACCGCGTCAACGTAGGTGCCTGTGGACTTCCAGGAAGCCATCTCTGCATCCATAGCTGCCTGCCACTGAGAGGAGTAGGGACCCTCTACGGCCTCCGCGTAAGAACGCGGAGTCGGGATGTCTAGTGCATCCGGGTCTCCCTCAGGGGCAAGCAGTACAGACGCGAGATGAGGTGAAGCAGTCGCTAGACACTGTAACTCCTCCTGCCTGTCCTCTAGGACGTCCGTGCCAAGAGCACACTCACCCCCGACGGAGGGAGGACAGACAGACGCAGACTCAGCAACAAGACCAGCAGCGTAGTCGAGACGACAGCGAGCAGCAAAGTCGACGAGCTCAGCGACTAGAGCAGACGCAGCAGTGGACTCAAAAGAGGGGTCAGTGACGACAGTAGCAAGTAGACGCGTGACAGTAGGACTGGCAGCACGAAGAGAGTCCGACCCAGGGTCGGCAAGCGCAGGAAGAGAAGACTCAGGAGGAGAAGGCAAAGGGGCATGCAGAGGAGCAGTGGACGGACGCAAAGACATCCGGTGCGTGCCAGGGACAGGAGGAGGACGCTGACGCGAACTGCGACCACCAGCGCGAGCAGTGCGAACAGGCGACGCGGGACGAGACGCAGGCTCACGACGCTCAGCAAGACCTCCAGTAGGACCAGTGTAAGGAGAGGGAGCAGGCAGTGGAGAGGAAGGCTCCAGTAGGGACTGCGACTGGACAGGCGGTGGACCCTCTACTGGGGGAGAAAGACCAAGAACCTGCTGCAGGAGCGGAACGAAGTACGGCCGAGGCCGCGCGGCAGCTCCAGACGCAGCAGGGACAGCACCAGCACCCTCAGCGACAGCACCAGCGCCACCCACACCTCCAGCGGCAGGACCAACAGAAGTAGGCTCAGCACCAGCGCCCGCAGCAGCTCCAGCTCCGGGAGGACCCGCAGGTCCAGCAGCTCCGGGACCGGCAGCACCCGCACCCTCGACGGTTGAAGAAGCTCCAGCTCCAGCTCCAGCAGCACCTCCAGACTCAGCAGCACGCCTACAGCGGCGAGCGAACCACTCGCGCAGCTCCTGTGGAGAGAGGGGCTCCCGGCGAGACGCAGCAGCAGGAGAAACCCCAGGCTCAGCAGCTCCAGACGCAGCACCCCCAGGCCCAGCAGCTCCCAGCTCAGCACCCCCAGGCTCAGCAGCTCCCGACCCAGCACCCCCAGGCACAGCACCCCCCGGCTCAGCACCCCCAGGCTCCGCACCCTCCGCAGTAGCACCCTCAGGCCCAGCACCCCCAGCAGTAGCACCCCCAGGCTCAGCACCCCCACGCACAGCACCCCCAGAGTCAGCACCCCCAGGCTCAGCACCCGCAGCAGCACCAAAGTCACCAGTAACCTCGACCGGGTCAACGGCGTCTACCTGGGACACACCTGAGGGGGCAGGAACCTGAGGGGGGAGGGGTCTACCGGGGGGGGAACCGGCACAAGGAAGTCCGGGGGAGGGGGGAGGGAAGGAGTGCGGTAGGGGAAGAGACGGTAGAAGGGGATTGACTCGTCGAACGTGACGTCCTGGGAGGACAGAACACGACGAGAGGAGGGGTGGTAAAACTGCCACCCTAGGGCGTCAGTGGGGAAGCCAAGGAAGACACAGGGAGCAGCACGAGGGGACAGCTTGTCCGCAGACAAGTCGCGGACAAACGCCCGAGATCCCCAGACACGGAACACAGACGCATCGCCAACCTTCCCCGTCCACAGCAAGGCTGGGGACATCGCAGGCCGAGAGACCCGGGGGTGAAGGTTGAGCTGATGCGCCGCGTACCTCACCGCAAACGGCCACAGAAAATGGGGGGCAGCCGCATGCATCATGGACGTACGAGCGACATCCATGACCATGCCAATGCGGCGCTCAGCAATCCCATTTTGCTGTGGTGAGTCCGCAAGCGTGAAGGTCTGGCGGATCCCCCGTGCACGACAGTAGTCTCGCAGAAGGCGAGAAGAGAACTCTCCGCCTGTGTCAGAGTGCAGACGCAGAACAGGAAAGTCCGAGCCGAAGCTCTTCCTGAGCTGGAGACGAGCCTCGCGGATCCAGTCGATCAGCACCTCAGTGACCTCACCCTTGCTGCGCAAGGGGAGGACTGTGGTGTAACGCGAGTAGTCGTCAACCACCAACAGGAAGTAGCGCTCGTAACCCTGCCCACGGACGGGGGCTGGGCCCCACACATCCATGTGAAGTGTCTGCAGGGGAGCCTCTGTCAGGGGGAAGTGGGAGGAGTGAGGAGTAGCCCGGAGGCGACCCTCGACACAGGGGACACAGGAAGGTCCCGGCCCGGAGGGGAGAGGAGGGAGAGACTGGGGAAGACCAGAGACAAGGACATGGGAAGCCATGCTCCGAAGACGGGGCAAGGAGGGGTGGCCAAGACGGTGGTGCCACAGGAGAGTCTCGTGAGACAGGAGGCGACAAGAACAGGGGGCAGACTCAGGACCTGACCGGGACGCAGCAGCAAGTACCTGACCCGACGCAGCCACCTGACCAGACGCAGGGACAGGAGGAGACTCAACGGTCAGGGTGTAGAGACTCGACCCCGGCCGACGCGAGAACGTGGCCAGGTGTCGGCCTGTGCGTGCCTCCGTGCAGTGGGTCACCCGCTGACTCGCAGGAGTGAACTGGTGAACACCCACATCCTGCAGGTCCGCTCCACTCACCAAGTTCGTAGAGAACGAGGGAAGGTACAGACCCGACAGGGTGCCCGAAGGGGCAGCCGGACACGGGAGGACAGTGGAGAAGTGAGACAGGACAGGACCCCCAGAGGGGTCAGCAAGGGAGACTGCAACCGGCCGGCCGAGCGGCGTAAGGGTAGTGCGGTCTCGAAAGAAGGAGCGAGAAGCTCCGGAGTCAAGTGTGAAAGTGAGGGAGGACGAGGACGACGCAGTACCTGAGAGCGCAGTCTCACCAGTACCTGAGAGCGCAGACGCACTGGCACCTAGAGCAGCAGCCTCACAAGCACCTAGCGCAGCAGTACCAATGCCCGGGTCGGGCTGGAAACAACGGTAACCCTCATTCTCCTCACTATAATCCCCAACATACATAGCAGTAAGGATAGCATCAAAATCAAGATCAAAGATCGCTACACCAGCCCTGAGAAGCTCATCCCAGCGAGGGATCTCACTAGCCCCAGGGAACTGCTGACGCCAGGCGTCCGTCAGGCGGCCAAAGCAGCGCTGGGTGGCGTGGGCACCCCCACACTGCTCACCCGCGCGGTCGCCGGAACGAAGAACGTAGGTGCAGGGACCAGTACCCCCACCCCTCTGACGCCCAGCGTACCACTCACGAAGCTGCTGAGGCGAAGGGATGTCCCGCGAGCGCTGCTGCTGCTGCCGCTGCGAGCGCTGGCCACCACCACCGCCGCTACGCTGCTGGGTACCACCTCGACCAGCTCCACCTCCTCCACCACCACTGCCTCCCCCGCTGCCGCCTCCACCGCCTCCACCTCCGCCGCCTCCACCTCCGCCGCTGCCTCCACCACCAACGCTGGCACCACCACCACCGTCTCCGCCGCTGCTGCCACCACCACCACCACCACCCCCGCCACTAGTCCCGCCGCCACCCCCACTCCCTCCGCCGCCACCGCTGCCACCGCCACCGTTCCCTCCAGCTCCACCCGCGCCCTTGCCCCCCTTGCCCTTGCTCGAGCGACGTCTCCCACTAGGGGCAGACGCCGCGCCGACCGACTCAAGACCAAGTAGGTCGGCAGCAGCAGCAGAGGCAACAGAGGGCAGCAAGGGGGAAGGAGAGCACCCCTCAAAGATGGGGGTGCGAGGGTCACCACGAGAAGCACCTACAGCGACTATGCTCTTCTCCGCTGCGAGGAGGGCCTTCTCGAGGAGGTCGACGGTGAGGGTGGTGGGACAGACGGCGAGAAAGTGGTCCCTGACGACTCGAAGGGAGTCAGGGAGGCGCGCGACTACGTAGTAGAGAGCGATGTACATGGGGGGGGGGTTCTTAGCGCAGAACTCAGCAGGAAGGGCGGCGCGGTAGCGAGTGTCACTAGTGCGGAGGTGCGTAATGAGGTCAGCGACAGTGGGAAAGGCAGAGAGGTCAGGAAAGAGGTAGGGAAGCATGAGACGGCTCAGTGCAGCAGTGGCAGGGGAGGAGTAGCGCGCAACTACAGCGTCGTACAAGGTCTGAGCACTCTTGTACTGACTGAAGTGCGCACGCTCAGAGGTAGGGAGGTGGCGACGCACAGCAAGACGTGCAGCAGCATCGCGGGTGGCCCACTTAGAGCGGACAGCGGGATCAGCATCAGCAGCAGGAGCAGGAGAGGCGCCAGAGGTGAGATCAAAGAGAGAAAGGTCGTCAGCCCTGTCGCACTGTAAGAACAGCTGCAGGTCGTCTAACCAGACCTCAAAATCAATGGCGCGATGCTCAGCGTCAAAAGCTAGGACACTAGGGGTAGCCATGGCGACGACAGCGACGCAGTGCAAGCAGCAGGGAAAGAGCTCGCAGTGTCAGTGGGACTGTGCTCACCAGGCGGGGCAGGTCGTGTAGGTATGCAGGAAGGCGGCTCAGCGACCTGGCGGCTCGGGTGCAGGGCAGCTCGGCTGCTGGGCGGCTCGGGCGCAGGGCGGCTCGGCTGCTGGGCGGCTCGGGTGCAGGGCGGCTCGGCTCCCGGGCGGCTCGGCGGCAGGGCGGCTCGGGTCCCGGGCGGCTCGGCGTCGGGCGGCTCGGCTCACGGGCGGTTCGGCTGCTGGGGCGGCTCGGCCAGGAGATGCAGGGGCGGGGCCGTCAGGTGCAGCGGCGGGTTGACCGGTGCAGTGGTGGGCCGGCAGGTGCAGCGGCGGGGCCGGCAGGTGCAGCGGCGGGCCGGCAGGTGCAGCGGCGGGCCGGCAGGTGCAGGCGGCGGGCCGTAGGGTGCATCGGCGGGCCGTAGGGTGCAGTGGCGGGCCGGCAGGTGCAGCGGCGAGGCCGTCAGAGGCGGCGGGCCGGCAGGTGCAGCGGCGAGGCCGTCAGAGGCGGCGGGCCGCTGGGTGCGGCGGCGGGCCGGCAGGTGCAGTGGCGGGTCGGCAGGAGCAGCGGCGGGCCGACAGAGGAGGCGGCGGAGCCGCGTCAGGGGAGGCGGCAGGGCCGCGTCAGGGGAGGCGGCGGAGCCGCGTCAGGGGAGGCGGCGGTGCCGCGTCAGGGGAGGCGGCGGAGCCGCGTCAGGGGAGGCGGCGGGGCCGCGTCAGGGGAGGCGGCGGGGCCGCGTCAAACAGGTGGCGGGGCCGCGTCAGGGGAGGCGGCGGAGCCGCGTCAGGGGAGGCGGCGGGGCCGCGTCAGGGTAGGCGGCAGGGCCGCGTCAAACAGGCGGCGGGGCCGCGATCAGGAGAGGTGGCGGGGCCGCGTTTGAGGGACAGCGGGGCCGCGAGGGAAAAGGCGACCCGAGGGGTCGCTAAAAAAAAGGCGCGCCTCGGGGCGCGCTTCGGTGGGCCCTAAAAAAACGGTCCTAAGGCAGGACCCGCTCTATACCATGTGAAGCAAGGAAAACAGGATTGAATGATGACTATGGAAGATGGGGTACAAAAATAACTCTAGAAACCCTGTACCCCATATGTGCTACCCCACTATAGCCTACAGAAACTATGTCATATAAATCTGACAGCTGGTGTTGCTCATAGAAGGACATGAAGGAGAAAAACTTCTCCATCATGCTCTGGTCGAAGTCTGCAGGTTGATTCGCGGGAGTCTCGGTAGATGTTGCTCTGGGTATTGTTGGCGTGCCCTCCTCTGTCTGTAGGCCAGAGGCAGGAGGTGGAGTAGGATTAGTGCCCTGGGAGCCGTTGGAGTTGCTCCTTTTCTTTTGTGTAGCCATGCTGATTGATGTTGTCGGTATACAAGTTGATTCCCCCCTGATGGCTCTCATACCATGTTGGGCTGAAAAAGCCCTTAGGATCTTTGCAGGGGTGAACTCTGGGTAGAGTTGGTGTAGTAGCGGAAGCGTTAATAAAGAGTTGTGAACCACCTTGCGTTAGTATGTGAGGGCGAAGTAAGTTGATTAAAGCAAAGAGATACAAGATTATATATATGAATACAGGGAATATGAAGAGACACAGTTATAACTACTTTACTGTTGCTGTTGCGGTTCGATACAGTGACGACTCGGGCAACTGCTCTGTAACGAGTCAGTTATGTGTCCTTGCTGTTGCGGTTCGATACAGTGACGACTCGGGCAACTGCTCTGTAACGAGTCAGTTGTGTGTCCTTGCTATCGCGCTGTATTTGTCAGGTCAAAGGTCGCTGACCTTTGACTTTCGCGTAACCTCCAACAGTTACTTCAACCTCCATGGGTTGACTCGCTGGTGCCTCGATATTCTTTGCTTCGCTTGTGCCTTAGTGTTTCGACACGATAGAGGTGCTTAGGACCGATTGTTTTCAATAGTTCCAAAAGATGGGGCCGCTGGGCTCGAGGCGGAAGGGAAAGCCTTTTCTGGACCGTCGATTGTCAGGGTCAGCAGCGTGATCGGCGTCCACGTAGCCGATGAGGTTGAAGGATGAAGTTGGAATGGTGGATTATTAGAGCCCAACATTGGGCGTAGAGATGAAGAATTGAAGGGCTCGCTAAAGATCTGAGAGGTTCTCAGCCGTTGGTTTGCGTGAGTACTGGGCCAACTGGCTCGCGATGTAGGAAAGGTCGGGCCTGCAGGTAACTGATACAAAGAACAGGCATCCCAACTGTTGCTGGTAGGTGTGAAGTCCAGCAGGGGACAGGGCTTTTGTGTCAGGTTTGTAGTTGGGTCCTGGAGTGCGGTAAGGGGTGGAGAGTGGTGCAGGTGAAATGTTGAAGCGTTTGCTTAGCTCCTCTGCATAGTTCGCTACCGAGAGATGAATGGCTTCCGGCAAGTAGGTGATGTTGAGCCCAAGAAACTGCTTCACGTCATGGTTGCAGGTGATAACGACGCGTCTTGCGAGACTCTTCTCGAATTGCTCAAGCAATTCGTTGCTCGATCTTGTGTAGAGGAGGTTGTTGACGTAGACCGTGAGTAGGATGTACTCGCCGCGGAGGTCGCGGCGATATATCCCAGGGTCGTGAGGCAGCTGCTTGAATCCAATTTCAAGCAGTATGTTGTGCAGGTACTGCTGCCAGAGTCTCGGCGCCTGTTTAATCACATACAGGGACTTGCGTAGCTGACAGACACGTGGGTCTCCGTTTCCGTAAGTGTGCGGCTGCTCGACGTAAATCACTACATCTACTAATGCGTATAGGAACGCGTTCTTCACATCAATCTGGCGTAGCGGCAGGTGTTGTGTGGCTGTGATGGCGAGGAGAATTCTGACGGACGTGTGTCGGCTGACCGGAGCGAACGTCTCGTCGAAATCGATTCCATGCCTTTGATCGTAGCCTTGCATCACCCATCGTGCTTTGAATCGCTCGATTGTCCCGTCAGCTCCTGTTTTCACGCGAAAAAAAAACCATTTGCCGGAGAGGATTCTCCTCCCCTTTACTGCTGCGCGGTCAACGAGCACCCAGGTGTCGCGTGACTCGAGTGCCCGGATTTCTGCATCCATTGCTTCACGCCATTCCTTGCTGTGCGGGCCTGTGAGAGCTTGCCGTGGGTTTTTAGGTTCGATGATGCGTGGCGCCGTTAAGGTGGCTGCGTGGAGCCCCAGCAGTTGCATTCCAGTGATGGTGCTGTCGTGGCGGTGCTGTGGGATGACCTCCTGCACATCGTCATCGTCACTTTCTGGTTCAGGTGGCGCTGGTGGTGCTGCGCCTCCACCACTTCCGCTTCCTGTTGCTCCTCTTGCTCCTCCTGTTGCGCCCGCTCCTCCTTCTCCTGAGTCATCATCGTCGTCGTAGTCGCGACGATCCCCCCTCGTGAATTCCCCTCTGGGATCTTCCTCCAGAATTGCTGCTGCAGCTTTGTCCTCAGGTGAAGCGTAACTGTGGCCCTCGTTGGCGTAGACACGGTTCGCATTCGTCTGCTCGTCTTCGCGAAACTGCCGCTGGTAGAGTCGCTCGTAGAAGATGACGTCACGTGCCTTCCTGACTTTCTGGCTTAGGAGGTCCAGAACAATCCACGCCTTGTGTTCGTGGCTGATGCCGAGGTGGATTCCCCAGCGCGCGCGACTCTTGAACTTCCCGATGGTTGATGTTGGCGGGCGGTATTGAACCATGCACCCCCAGACGCGGAGCATGAAGGTGTTGCCCTTCCTTCCGGACCACTTTACATGTGGCAAGGAGTTGTCGGTGATCGCGGTGGTTGACAGCAGGTTGTGCACCCGTACGGCGTGGTGCATCGCGTACATCCAGTAGATTGGGGGGAGCTTGGATTGCTTCATCACCGCGCGCACTTTCGTCATGAGCGTGCGGTTGGTGCGCTCGGCTATGCCTTGCTGCAGGTGTGCGTAGGGGAGAGAGATGTGATGCTCGATCCCTTTCTGCGCGAGGTAATCCTGCAGTTCCTTGCTCCTGAACTCTGCTGCACCGTCAGACTGCGAGATCTTCAATTTCTCCCCAGATTGCCGTTGCGTGTGCGCCAGCCACAGGCGGAATGCTTCGTAGGCTCTGGTGCGCGCTTCCACATTTACGACCCACTCGTGGTGCGTTGCGGCGTCGACAAAGGTGAGCGTGTAAAGCTCGTCGTTGATGCCGCAGTGTCCTACGTTGATGAAGTCACTATAAACCTTCTCTAGTATCGCGTATCGATTAGTTCCTGGCTCGAGCAGGGGGAAGGGCAGGTGACTCAGCGCAACTTCGGGACAGATGGTGCAGGTGCGCGGGCGAGTTCCACCTCTTACTTCGGAGCCATCAGGACGCAACAGTGCGCCAGGTGCGAAGACGTCGGCTTCAATGCAGTTCTTAAGGGTCACGCGCGAAGGGTGACCCAGGCGCTGATGCCAGATGGAATCGTCGGCGCGGAATCCGGAGGTGCGCATGTAGCACGCGAGTGCTTCTGCGGGGTCTTCATCGGGTACTTGAGTAGGTGTGGGTGCTGCTCCCTTGTTCTCTTCTTCTTCCTCGTTCGCCGTTGTTAACATGAGGGCGAGAAACTCTCTATTGCGAATGATTGAGTAAGGGATGTGAGAAGAAACGAGGAATGAATGCATTGAGCAGAATGAGAAGTACAAGTAGTAAACCCTAAAGTGTTGTAACGCATATGAGCTGCCCCACTACAGCCTACACAGACTAAAGCATATATGCCTGACACACCCCCATAGGCAAAGTGGGGGAGAACAAGAGGTCACAAGACCAGTCAAGCAAAGCAAGGCAAGCTCAGGGTGCATCACAACCTCACCACACAGTCCGAGCACAAGAGCAAGGCCACAAGGCCAGTTCACATGCAAGATCATATATATAAAGGTAAACAAGCAAGTGCAGGTATAGAAAGAGTACAGTACAAACAAGGTCAACAAGTGAGCAAGTGAGCCCAAGTAGGCACAAGACCTAGCATAGCACAGAAGCACTGATGATCACAAGGCAGAAGGGCCTTGGTAAATATATCAGCAGTGTTGGCCTCAGAGGCCACGTAGGTGAGGCGAAGCTGACCACACTGCTGCAGCTCACGAGCCAGGAAGTAGCAAAGAGCAATATGCTTCGTTCTGTGCTCCAGTCTATGCTCCTCACACAAGGCCAGCATGGCCTTGTTGTCTACGTACAGAACTGGAGGAGAACGAGGCGGCTCTCCTAGGTCAGTCAGTAGGTAGGTGAGCTAGCGTAGCTCCTGTGTAGCCATGGCCCCTGCGTAGATCTCAGCCTCACAGCTGGAGCTGAGAACAGAAGACGAGCGGGTAGACCGCCACGAAACAGAGCCGGAGCCAAGGCTAAAGGTGTAACCCTGTGACGACCGCTGCAGAGCCTGGTCGTCAGCCCAAGAAGTGTCAGCATGACCTGTGAAGACCACTCGACGTCGCCCTCCAAGCACTAGCCCCATGCCCGACGTACTGCACACGTAGCGCAACACCCTCTTCGCTGCAGCCATGTGCCCTGGTCTGTGTCTCCCAGGAGCAACATAGCATGCCAAGATGCTAAGAGGGTATGCAAGGTCAGGTCGTGTGCACGTCATCAGGTACATGAGGCAGCCAACAAGCTCTGGGTACGGGACACTTGGCTCTACGGACTCATCCGAAGGCAGAGCTGAGAGCGAGTGGCGAGTAGACACAGGAGTGGCCTGAGGCGATGAGTACGTGATGTTGAAGCGCTGAAGGACCTGCTGCACCATGTGTGACTAAGTCAGGGTAATGGTGCGCTATGCTCTGTCCCGGGTGATCTGCAAGCCAAGGTAGCTGCGCGGTTCACCCACGTCTGTGCACGTGTGTCTCTTCTGCAGCTCAGACTTCACGTCGGCGAGTCCAGCAGTGTCAGCTGTGGCAAAGACCAAGTCGTCAACGTACACGAGGATGAAGAACGGCGGCAAAGAGGTGTCGGTGCGCAGAAACAGCGATGGGTCGGCTCTAGAAGGAGCAAACCCAAGAGCCGCAAGTATAGTCCTCAGTGTGTCGTGCCACTCACGGGGCGCCTGGCGGAGACCGTAGACTGGCCGCCGGAGGCTCCACTGGGTACCAGGAGGAAACGACCCAGTGAAGCCAGGTGGGCGGCGCAACCTGATCTTCTCGTGCAGGCTGCCCTGCAGGAAAGCCATGCTGAAGTCAAGAGAGTGAAGCTCGTAGTCGCGCTGAGCGGCTATGTTGAAATAAACGAGCAGGAATGGTTGAACTAACAGTGAAATCAGTACAAGTACCTAACCCTAGAATTGTGTACCCCCTATAGGCTAACCCATTGTAGCCTAAACAAGCACAACAACATATATAATGTTTGACACACCCCCATAGGCGAAGTGGGGGAGAACTAGGGGTCACAAGACCAGTCAAGGCAAAGCAAGGCAAAACAAGCTCAGGGTGGATCTCAAGGAAACCACACAAATTCCGAGCACAAACAAGTGGTCACAAGACCAGTTCACATGCAGGTTTATAATAGAACAAGAGGTACAATGATCACAACCTAGCAAGAGTAAACATGCAGGTATATATATAAAGAGAGCACAGTACAAACAGACTCAAGAAGTAAGCAAGTGAGGTCTAGTTGGCACAAGGCCTAGAAGAGTGCAAAAGCGCTGATGGTCACAAGGCTGAAGCGCCTTGGTGAACACATCAGCAGTGTTGGCCTCAGAGGCCACGTAACGCAGATGAAGCTGACCACGCTGCTGCAGCTCTCGAGCAAGGAAGTAGCGCAGAGCAATGTGCTTCGTTCTGTGCTATAGTCTGTGCTCCGGACACAAGGCAATGGTTGCCTTGTTGTCGACGTACAGCACTGGAGGAGAACGAGGCTGCTCTCCAAAGTCGGTCAGCAAGTAGGTGAGCCAGCGTAGCTCCTGGGCTGCCATGGCTGTGGCGTAGATCTCAGCCTCACAACTGGAGCTGAGAACAGAAGAAGAGCGAGTAGAACGCCAAGAAAATGAACCAGAGCCAAGACTGAAGGAGAAACCCTGAGACGACCGCTGAGTAGCCTGGTCGTCTGCCCAAGAAGCGTCTGAGTGCCCAGTGAGAACAACTGGGACTCGCCCTCCAAGCACTAGCCCCATGCCCGACGTACTGCACAAGTAGCGCAACACCCTCTTAGCTGCATCCATGTGCTCCTTCCGGTGACGGCCGGGAGCGACATAGCGTGCAAGAATGCTAAGAGGGTATGCAAGGTCAGGTCAAATGCAGGTCATCAGGTACATGAGGCAACCCACAACCTCTGGATACGGGCCACTCGGCTCTACGGACTCATCCGAAGGCAGAGCTGAGAGCGAGTGACCGGTAGGCAGAGGAGTGGGCTGAGGCGAGGAGTACGTGAAGCGGAAGCGCTGAAGGACCTGCTGCACCATGTGTGACTGAGTCAAGGTGATGGTGCAGCGTGCTCTGTCCCGGGTGATCCGCAAGCCAAGATAGCTTGTCACTTCACCCAGGTCTGTGCACGTGTGTCTCTTCTGCAGCTCCGACTTCACGTGGGCGAGTGCCGCAGTGTGAGCAGTGGAAAAGACCAAGTCGTCGACGTACACGAGAATGTAGAACGGCGGCAGAGAGGTGTCGGTGCGTAGAAACAGCGACGGGTCCGCCGTAGAAGGCGCGAACCCAAGAGCCGCAAGTGTAGTCCTCAGTGTGTCGTGCCACTCACGTGGTGCCTGGCGGAGACCGTAGACTGGCCGTCGGAGGCTCCACTGGGTACCAAGAGGGAACGACCCTGTGAAGCCAGGTGGACGGCACAGCCAGATCTCCTCGTGCATGCTGCCCTGTAGGAAAGCAGTGCTTAAGTCAAGAGAGTGGAGCTCGTAGTCACGCTGAGCGGCGACGTGCAACAGAACCCAAAGAGTGGTCATCTTCGGGGTCGGGGAGAAGGTCTGAAAGAAGTTAACTCCCTCTCGCTGACTAAAGCCTCGTGCAACGTAACGCGCCTTGAAGACAAGCGGAGAGCCCGGCGGTCGCTTCACCCTGAAAATCCACATGCCACTAACGATGTTTGCCCCACGCGGGGGAACCTCGTCAACGTAGGTGCCTGTGGACTTCCAGGAAGCCATCTCTATGTCCATGGCTATCTGCCACTGAGAGGAGTAGGGACCGGCCATCGCCTCTGCGTAAGAGCGTGGGGTCGGGATGTCTGGTGCATCGGGGTCTCCCTCAGGGGCAACAAGCATGGACACGAGATGGGGCAAAGCGGCAGCAAAGCACTCAAACTCCTCCTGCCTGTCCTCAAGGACGTCAGTGCCAAGAGCACACTCACCCCCGACGGACGAGGGACAGACAGACTCAGACTTAGCAACTAGGCTAGCAGCGTAGTCTAGACGACAGGTAGCAGCAAAGTCGACAAGCTCAGCAACTAAGGCAGACGCTGCAGCGGACACAAAGGAAGGGTCAGTGACAACAGTAGCCAAGAGACGCGTGACAGTAGGACTGGCAGCACGAAGGGAGTCTGATCCCGGAACAGCAAGAGCAGGAAGAGAGGACGCAGGAGGAGACGGCAGTGGGACACGCTGTGGAGCAGTGGAAGGACGAAGCGCCATCCGGTGAGTGCCTGGGACAGAAGGGAGACGCTGACGCTAGACACGACTACCAGTGAGAGCAGCACGGACAGGCGACGCACGACGAGACTCAGGCGACGCAGGACGAGACTCAGGCTCACGACGCTCAGTAAGACCTCCAGTCGGACCAGTGTAAGGAGCAGGACCAGGGAGAGAGGAGGCAGACGGTAGCTGCGACTGCAGCTGGACAGACGGAGGACACCCTAAGGAGGGAGGAGGACAAGGAGGAGGAAGGTGACCAAGAACCTGCTGAAGGAGTGGAACGAAGTACGGCCGCAGCCGTGCAGCGACTCCAGAACCAGCAGAGACACTTGCGCCAGGGTCCTCAGCACCAGCAGCAGCTCCAACTCCCGGGTCCACAGCACCAGCACCAGCGCCAAGGTCCTCAGCACCAGCAGCAGCTCCAACGCCCGGGTCCTGAGCACCAGCAGCAGCTCCAACGCCCGGGTCCACAGCACCAGCAGCAGCACCAGCGCAAGGGTCCTCAGCACCAGAAGTAGCTCCAACGCCCGGGTCCTCAGCACCAGCAGCAACACCAGTGCCCGGGTCCTCCGCACCAGCCGTAGCTCCAACGCTCGGGTCCGCAGCACCAGCAGTAGCTCCAACCTCTGGGGACCCACCACCAGCAGCACCTATAGAGTCTCCAGCACCAGCAGCACCACCAGCAGCAGCGGGGCCCGCGACACCAGGCGCGCCACCCCGAAGAGTGCAGCGCCGCTCGTACCACTCACGGATCCGCTCACGGGAGGGGAGCTCCCGACTAGGAGGAGAAGCACTAGCACCAGTCCCAGTAGTACGCCTACCTCTCCGGAGGCTGCAGTACTGTAAGTACCACTCACGCAGCTGCTCCGAGGAGAGGGCTCCTCCAGGTGTAGGACTCAGAGGCTCAGCACCTCCAGACTCAGAACCCCCAGACTGCGGACTCTGCGGCTCAGCACCCCCAGGCTCAGCACCCCCAGGCTCAGTACCCCCAGGCTCAGCACCCCCAGGCTCCGCACCCCTAGGCTCCGCACCCCCAGGCTCCGCACCCGCAGCAGGACGAGAGTCGACAGCTACCTCAACAGGCTCAACCGGGTCTAACCGAGACACACCTGAGGGAGCGGCACCTTGAGGGGGGAGGGGGTCTACAACAGCAGCACCTGGCGCGAGGAAGAGAGGCGGGGGGGGGAGCGGGGCAGTGCGGTAGGGGAAGAGGCGGTAGTAGGGGACGGACTCGTCAAAAGTGACGTCCTAAGAGGGCAAGATTCGGCGCGAGGTGGCGTGGTAAAACTGCCAACCAGGCGCGTCCGGGACAAAGCCGAGGAAGACGAAGGGAACAGCACGGGCGGAGAGCTTGTCCGCAGACGTATCGCGGACAAAAGCTCGAGATCCCCGGACCCGGAAATCGCCAACCTCCCCCGTCCACGGCAGTGTGGGCGAGGTCTCTGGCAAGGAGACACGGGGCCAGAGGTTGAGCTGATGCGCAGCGTACCGGACCGCAAACGGCCACAGAAAACGGGGGGCAGCCGCATGGATCAAGGAGGTACGGGCGACCTCCATGACCAGGCCAATGCGGCGCTCCGCAACCCCATTCTGCTGTGGAGAGGCCGGAAGCGTGAACGACTGCTCAATGCCGTGCTCAGCACAATAGGCTGCCAAGAGGTTGGAGGAGAACTCACCACCTCTGTCAGAGTGCAAGCGCAGGACAGGAAAGTCCGAGTGGAAACGCTCGCTGAGCTGGAGAAGGGCTCTGCGGATCCAAGGGATCAAGACATCAGGGACCTCACCCTTGGTGCGCAAGGGGAATACCGTGGTGTAGCGCGAGTAGTCGTCAACAACTATCAGGAAGTACCTCTCCTGACCCTGACCACGGACGCGGGCTGGGCCCCACACGTCCATGTGAAGCGTCTGCAAGGGAGGAGTCGTCGGGGGAAACGAGGAGGAGTGAGGAGCGGCGCGCTGCCGCCCCTCGACACAAGGAAGACAGGGAGGAGCAGTTGAGGGAGGGAAGGGAGGAAGGACCCTGGGAAGGCCAGAGACAAGGTACCGGGAGTGCATGGCACCAAGCCGCTGCACAGACGGGTGGCCAAGGCGGTGGTGGCAGAGGACAGTCTCGTGTGCCAGAGAGCAACACGAGCAGGGGGCGGACAGCTGACCTGACGCGGACGCAGACGCAGACGCAGCAACCTGAGGGGACTCAGTGGTCAGTGCGTACAGGTCCGACCCCGGCTGCCGAGTGAAGGTAGCCAAGTGACGGCCCGTACGAGCACACGTACAGTGTGTCACGCGCTCGTAGGCAGGGGTGAACTGGTGAACACCCCCGTCCTGGAGTGCACATCCTGCCACCAGGTTCGTAGAGAACGAGGGGAGGTGGAGACCTGACAGTGTGCCCGACGGGACCGCAGGACAAGGAAGGACAATGGAGGAGGTCGCAATGACCGGACCCCCAGAGGGGTCAGCAAGGGAGACAGCAACCGGCCGAGCAAGCGACTCAACGACAGTGCGGTCCAGAAAGAAGCAGCGAGAAGCACCTGAGTCCAGTGTGAAGGTGTGCAGTGCTGCAGTCGACTCAGTAACAGGGGGGGCACACGCACAAGCACCTAGAGCAGCTGCCTCACCAGCACCTGGGGTAGCCGACACGCGAGTACCTGGAGCGACAGACGCACTAGTCCTAATGCCCGGGTCGGGCGGCACACATAGGTACTCTGCACCCTCTCCACTAGTAGACATCACATACATAGCAGATAGAATAGCATCAAAGACTAGAGCATAGATATCAATCCCCTTCTTCAGGAGATCAATCCAGCGGGGCAGCTCAGTGGCCTGAGGGAACTGAACACGCCAAGCGTCGTCGAGACGAGCGAAGCAGCGCTGTGTGGCGTGCGGTCGTCCACACTGTTGACCAGTACGGTCACCAGTGCGAATGACGTACGTGCAGCTGAAGCCACCCCCCCCCCCACCCCCGTGCAGAGAGTACCACTCACGGACCTCCTGGGGCGACGGAGTGTGCTGCTGGCCCTGGCCACCGCCAGCGCCTCCACGACCACCACCGCCGCCTCCACCTCCTCGGCCACCCCGACCCCTGCCGCCGCAGCGTCCACCGCCACCCCCACCACCGCCTCCGCCCTCGCCGCTGCCGCCACCACCCCCACAGCTGCCACTAGCCCCTCCGGTCGCGCCACCACCTCCACAGCTGCCACCGCCCCCACCACCGCCTCCTCCGCCGTCACCGCCACCACCCTTGCCGCTGCGGCGCCCGCTCGAAGCAGATGAAGAACCGACCTTCTCAGTGCCAAGGAGGTCGATAGCAGCAGCAGAGGCGACAGAGGGAAGAAGGGGGGAAGGAGAACACCCCTCAAAGAACGGGGTGCGGGGGTCGCCACGAGAGGCACCTACAGCTACGATGCTAGTCTCAGCTGCAAGCAGTTCCTTCTCGAGGAGGGCAATGGTGAGCTCAGTGGGGCAGCGAGCTAGGAAGTGATCCCTGACAGCACGCAGTGTGTCAGGGAGGCGGGTGACTAGGTGGTAGAGAGTGAGCCAGAGTGGGGGGGGGTGCGTTGCAAGGAACTCAGCGGGCATGGCGGCACGGAAGCGGGCCTCACTAGTACGGAGGTGCGTGATGAGGTCAGCGACTGTGTGGAACGAGGCCAGGTCGGGAAATAGGTAGGGGAGGGAGAGACGGCCTAGCGCGGCAGAGGCAGGTGAGGAGTAGTGAGCAACTACAGCTGTATACAATGCCTGTGCAGTCTTGTGCTGGCCAAAGTGCTCGCGTTCGTCTATCGGCATGGAGTTGCGAAAAGCGAAGCGAGCGTGGGCATCACGAGTCTGCCACTGTGAGCGGGCAGTGCTGTCAGCAGTAGCAGCAGGGGCAGTGACATGGCCTAGGGTGTGGTCGTACAGTGAGATGTCGTAGATAGAGGTGCAGGTCATCTAGCCAGGTGTCAAACTTCACTGGGCGGCCCTCAGCATCGAAAACTAGAACCTGTGGGCCAGCCATAGGAGCAGTATAAGTAGCAGTAGTAGGAAGAGGAGGAAGCAGGTAGGGCGGCTCAGTTCACGTAGGGCGGCTCGGCTCGGATGGGGCGGCGCGGTTCGGTTCGGGTCCCGCGGCTCAGCTCGGGTCGCGCAGCTCGGTTCAGTCCTGGGCTGTGGCGGTCACGGGCCGCTCGAGGCCTCTAGGGGCGAGCGTGGGGCCGTTCGGGGCCTCTAGGGAGGTGAGCGCGGGGCCGTAAAGGGGCCTCTAGGGGCGACGGGGCCGTTCGGGGCCTCTAGGTAGGTGAGCGCGGGGCCGACAGGGCCATTCGGAGCCTCTAGGGAGGTGAGCGCGGGGCCGACGGGGCCGTTAGGGGCGTTCGCGGGGCCGAAAGGGGCCGCTAGGGGCGAGCGCGTGGGCCGTTCGGGGCCTCTAGGGGCGAGCGCGGGGACGTAAAGGGGCGAGCGCGGGGCCGTAAGGGGCAAGCGCGTGGGCCGACGGGGCCTTAAGGGGCGGGTCGCGGGACGCGGGGCCTTAGAAGGCCGTGAAAACCGAGGCGCCCTAGGGCGCAAGTAGGCAGTTAGGTAGGTAGGTAGTGGTGGGCCCTAAAAAAAACGGTCCTAGGAAGGACCTGCTCTATACCATGTTGAAATAAACGAACAAGAATAGTTGAACTAACAGTGAAATCAGTACAAGTACCTAACCCTAGAATTGTGTACCCCCTATAGGCTAACCCACTGTAGCCTAAACAAGCACAACAACATATATAATGTTTGACATGCAATGTGCAGCAGCACCCGAAGAGTGGTCATCTTCGGGGTGGGAGAGAAGGTCTGAAAGTAGTCAACTCTCTGCCGCTGACTGAAGCCTCGAGCGACGTAACGCGCCTTGAAGACAGGCGGAGAACCCGGCGGCCGCTTCACCCTGAAGATCCACATGCCACTGACGATGTTCGCCCCAGGTGGGGGAGCCTCGTCAACGTAGGTGCCTATGGACTTCCAGGAAGCCATCTCTGCGTCCATGGCCCACTGCCACTAAGAGGAGTAGGGACCCTCGATCGCCTCAGCGTACGATCGAGGAGTCGGGATGTCTGGTGCATCCGGGTCCCCCTCAGGGGCAATCAGCGTGGACACGAGATGGGGCAAAGCAGCAGCAAAGCACTGGAACTCCTCCTGCCTGTCCTCAAGGACGTCCGTGCTAAGAGCACACTCACCCCCGATGGACGGAGGACAGACAGACTCAGACTCAGCAACGAGACTAGCAGCGTATTCTACACGACAGCGAGTAGCGAAGTCGACAAGCTCAGCAACAAGGGCAGACGCAGCAGTGGACTCAAAGGAAGGGTCAGTGACAACAGTAGCCAGGAGACGCGTGACAGAAGGACTAGCAGCACGAAGAGAGTCACACTCCGGGTCAGCAAGAGTAGGAAGAGAGGACTCTAGAGGAGACGGCAACGGGACACGCAGAGGAGCAGTGGACGGACGAAGCGCCATTTGGTGTGTGCCGGGGACCGTAGAAGGACGTGGACGCGCAGTACGACCACTAGTGCGAGCAGCACGAACAGGCGACGCAGGACGAGACGCAGGCTCACAACGCTCAGCAAGACCTCCAGTAGGACCAGTGTAGGGATAAGGAGCAGGTAGAGGGGAGGCGGGCTGTAACTATGACTGCGACTGGACAGGCTGTGGGCACTCTAATGGAGGAGCAGGACGAGTAGAGGGCGGGAGACCAAGAACCTGCTCCAGGAGCGGAACGAAGTACAGCCTCGGCCGCTCAGCGCCTCCAGAACCAGCAAGGACAGCACCAGTACCCCCAGCGGCAGCACCAGCGCCAGCATCACCTCCAGCTCCAACAGTGCCAACTCCCGCACCCTCAAAAGCACTAGCGCCAGCAGCACCACCAGCGCCAACACCCCCAGCAGGTCCAGCTCCAGCAGCTCCAGCTCCAGCAGCACCAGCTCCAGTAGGACCGTCACCTCCAGCAGCCTCACCACCACCCTGAGACGCACCAGCGCCAGTAGAAACACCAGCGCCAACACCCCGAGCAGCTCCAGCTCCAGCACCACCAGCACCGCCAGCACCTCCAGCAGGACCAACTCCAGTAGCCCCAACAGCACCCCTAGTTCCAGCAGCTCCAGGACCGCCAGTACGAGCACCTCCGGGACCAACAGCAACAGTAGCACCTCCAGCTCTAGCAGCCCGTCTCCAGCGGCGGGCAAACCACTCGCGCAGCTCCTGTGGAGAGATTGGCTCCCTCCTCGACGAAGCACCGCCGGCGGCCACAGGAGCAGACCCTGCACCCCCAGGCTCCGTAACCCCAGGCTCCACACCCCCAGACCGAGCACCCCCAGGCTCAGCACCCCCAGACTCACCACCCCCAGTCTCAGCACCCCCAGACTCAGCACCTCCAAACCCGGCACCCGCAGGCTCAGCACCTCTAGCAGCACCAGAGTCAACAGCTACCTCGACAGGCTCGACTGCATCTACTTGGGACACACCTAACGGGGCAGGACCCTGAGGGGGGAGGGGGTCTACCGGGGGAGGACCTGGCGCAAGGAAGAGCGGCGGCGGGGGAAGGGGCGCAGTGCGGTAGGGGAAGAGACGGTAGTAAGGCATCGACTTGTCAAAGGTCTTGGGAGGACAGAACACGGCGCGAGGTGGGGTGGTAAAACTGCCACCCAGGCGCGTCAGGGAAAAAGTCAAGGAAGACGCAGGGATCTGCACGGGGGGACAGCTTGTCCGCAGACAAGTCGCGGACAAACGTCCGAGATCCCCAGACCCGAAACGCAGACGCATCGCCAACCTTCCCCGTCCACCGCAAGGCGGGGGAGGTCTCTGGCAAGGAGACCGAGGGCTGAAGGTTGAGCTGATGCGCGGCGTACTGAGCCGCAAACGGCCACAGAAAATGGGGGGCAGCCGCATGCATCATGGACGTACGAGCGATGTCCATGACCATGCCAATGCGGCGCTCAGCAATCCCATTTTGCTGTGGAGAGGCCCGAAGCGTGAAGGTCTGGCGGATGCCCTGTGCACGATAGAAGGCTCCCAGACGGGCAGAGGAAAACTCCCCGTCTCTGTCCGAGTGCAGATGAAGAACAGGAAAGTCCGAGCAGAAACTCTCCCTCAGCTGGAGACAAGCTGCGCGGATCCAGTTGATCAACACCTTAGTGACGTCACCCTTGCTGCGCAAGGGGAAGACGGTGGTGTAACGCGAGTAGTCGTCAACCACCAACAGGAAGTACCGCTCGTGCCCTTGCCCACGGACGCGGGCGGGGCCCCACACGTCCATGTGGAGGGTCTGTAGCGGAGCCTTTGTCGGAGGAAACTCGGAGGAGTGAGGGGCGCCGCGCTGTCGCCCCTCGACGCAGGGGACGCAGGTAGGGCCAGGCCCCGGAGGTAGGGGTGGGAGAGACCGAGGGACACCAGAGACAAGGACACGGGAGGCAATGCCTCGGAGACGAGGCAGGGAGGGGTGACCAAGGCGGTGGTGCCAAAGGAGAGTCTGGTGGGACAGTAGACGACATGAGCAGGGAGCAGACTCAGGACCAGACCTGGACGCTGCAGCAAACACCTGACTCAACGCAGCTACCTGGCCCGACTCAGCAGCCGGAGGAGACTCAGTAGTAAGGGTGCACATGCTCGACCCTGGCCGACGGGTGAACGTGGCCAAGTGTCGGCCTGTACGAGCACACGTGCAGTGGGTCACTCGCTGACTCGCAGGAGTGAACTGGTCAACCCCCCTATCTTATAGGTCCGCTCCACTCACCAAGTTTGTAGAGAACGAGGGGAGGTAGAGACCTGACAGGGTGCCAGAGGGGGCTGTCGGGCACGGTAAGACAGTGGAGAAGCTAGCAAGGACAGGACCCCCAGAGAGGTCCGCCACGGAGACTGCAACCGGCCAACTAAGCGGCGTAAGAGTGGTGTGGTCTCGAAAGAAGGAGCGGGACGCACCCGAGTCCAGGGTGAAGGTGTGTAAGGCCTGAGCCGACGTAGTACCTGAGAGAGAAGACTCACCAGCACCTGGGGCAGCAGACCCACTAGCACGTGGGGTAGCAGACGCACTAGCACCTAGAGCAGCAGCCTCACCAGCACCTATAGCAGTGGCCTCAATGCCCGGGTCAGGCGGTACACACAGGTAACAGTCACCCTCAACACTAGTAGTTACAGAATACATGGCAGCAAGGATAGCATCATAGTCAAGATCAAATATGGCAACCCCCGCCCTAGACAGATCTCCCCAGCGAGGGATCTCTGACGCCTCAGGGAACTGGCGACGCCACGCGTCCGTGAGGCGACCGAAGCAGCGCTGGGTGGAGTGCGGGCCCCCGCACTGCTCACCAGCTCGGTCGCCGGTACGGAGGATGTAAGTGCAAAGACCAGTACCCCCACCACGCTAACGCGCAGCGTACCACTCACTAAGCTGCTGAGGGGACAGCGTCACACCACTCCACTGCTGCTGGCGCGGACCACCACCTGAGCCACTCCTCTGCGCAGAGTCGCGACCCGCTCCACCACCGCCACCGCCTCCGCCGCCTCCTCCACCTCCGCCTCCTCCGCCACCTCCGCCGCCCCCGCTCCCTTCGCCACCACCGCCGCCTCCTCCGCCTCCACTGCTGCTGCCGCCGCCGCCACCCCCGCCACCACTCCCACCACCACCCCCACCCCCTCCACTGCCTCCACCACCACCTCCACCGCCCCTGCCAGCCCCTCCAGCGCCCTTGCCCCCCTTGCCCTTGCCAGTGCGGCGTGTCCCGCTAGGGGCAGACGCAGCGCCGACTGACTCGAAACCAACGAGGTCGGCCGCAGCAGTAGAAGCAACAGAGGGCAAGAGGGGGGAGGGGGAACACCCCTCAAAGACGGGGGTGCGAGGGTCACCACAAGAGGCTCCTACAGCGACTATGCTCTTCTTTGCTGCTAGGAGGCCCTTCTCGAGGAGGTCAACTGTGAGAGTGGTGGGGCAAACTTATAGGAAGTGGTCCCTGACTACGCGAAGAGAGTCAGGGAGCCGGGTGACTATGTAGTAGAGGGTGTTGTACATAGGGGGGGGGGGGGGGGGGGGGGGGGGTTCTTGGCGCAGAACTCAGCAGGAAGCGTAGCGCGGTAGCGAGTGTCACTAGTGCGGAGGTGCGTAATGAGGTCAGCGACTGTGGGAAAGGCAGCAAGGTCAGAGAAGAGGTACGGTAGCATGAGGCGGCTCAGTGCAGCAGTGGCAGGGGAAGAGTAGCGTGCAACTACAGCGTCGTACAAGGTCTGAGCACTCTTGTACGGGCTAAAGTGTGCACGCTCGCTAGTCGGTAAGTGGCGACGTATAGCAAGGCGAGCAGCAGCATCGCGTGTGGCCCACTGTGAGCGAACAGTGCTGTCAGCAATAGCAGGCGGGGCAGGAGAGTCGGTTTGCCCTATCGCACTGGAGAAACAGCTGGAGGTCATCGACCCAGACCTCAAAGTCAACGGCACGGCCCTCAGCATCAAAAGTAAGGACACTGGGGGTAGCCATGACTGGAGTGGCCTAGTAGGGAGTGAGCTCACCAGTCCGAGGAAGGAGGGCCAGGGCGTACCGGTGGGAATAGCAGCGGCTCGACAGTAGGGCGGCTCGGCGGCTCGGCGGCAGGGCGGCTCGGCTGCTGGCGGCTCGGCTGCTGGGCGGCTCGGCGGCTCGGCGGCTTGGCTGCTGGGCGGCTCGGCTGCTTGGCAGGTGGGCGGCTCGGCTGTTGGGTGGCGTGGCTGCTGGGCGGCTTGGCTGCTGGGCTGGTGGGCAGCTCGGCTGGTGGGCTGCTCGGCGGCTCGGTCGCTGGGCGGCTGAGCGGTGACAGGGTCGGTAGAGGCGGCGACGTGGCCGCTAGGGGAGGGCGACGGGGCCGCAGGTGACGGCGACGGGGCCGCAGGTGGCGGCGACGGGGCCGTAGGTGGCGGCGATGGGGCCACGTGTTGCGGCGGGGCCGCAGGTGGCGGCTGCGTGGCCGCAGTTGGCGGCGACGGGGCCACTGGGTGGCGGCGACGGGGCCGCAGGTGGCGGCGACGGGGCCGCAGGTGGCGGCGACAGGGCCGCAGGTGGCGGCGATGGGGCCATTGGTGGCGGCGACGGGGCTGCAGGTGACGGCGATAGGGCCGCAGGTGGCGGCGACGGGGCCGCAGATGGCGGCGACGGGGTCGCAGAAGGGCCGCAGACGGGCCGCGCGGGGCCTAGACGGGGCCGAAGAGGGGCCGCAAGGGGCCTAAACGGGGCGGCGACGGGGTCGTAAGGGGCCGAAAGGGCGCCGCGAGGGGCCAAAAGGGGGCCGCGCGAGGGCCGTAAGGGCGGCGCGAGGGGCCGTAAGGGGCCGTAAAGGCAGTGCGAGGGGTCGTAAGTGCGGCGCGAGGGGCCGTAGAGGGCGGCGCTATGGGCCGTTAGGGCGGCGTAAAGGGCCGTGAGAGGGGCCACTAAGGGCGGCGCGAAGGTAGGGAGGGCACACAGAGTGCGACTCGGGCAGGAGTGAAGCGCGCTCCGGGCAGGAAAACAAATCGTGGTGGGCCCTAGGTAGCGTTCCCACTTGGGAACCTGCTCCGATACCATGAGAATAAACGAGGAATGAATGCATTGAGCAGAATGAGGAGTACAAGTAGTAAACCCTAAAGTGTTGTACCCCATATGAACTGCCCCACTACAGCCTACACACACTACAGCATATATGCCTGACAGGATATTGGTCCCTGGGATCGTTCCGAGCACTAGGGTTGGCTCGCGCGGCTCGGGGGCAGGTCCGTAGACGGTCCGGCGTGGTGTGGAAGGCTCGTTACCCCAGTCGATGGTGTCCCAGGGGTCGCGTTCCGGCTGTAAGTCAGGCGGAGGCAAGGTAGGTGTGAGGTGACGCGGGGGGCGACCAAGAGGAACAATCGCTGGTTCTGCCGCCGCTTCATCTGCTGCTGCTACTTCCTCTTCCCCCCTTTGGTCCTCGCGGGTAGCTCCCTAACCTTCTCCTGAAGTGCCCCAGCCGCTTGTCTCGCCGCCTTGGACGACGCCCCAACCACCGACGTTTTCGCCTGTTGTTGTGCCCCATCCGCCGGTTGCTTCGCCCCAACCGCCAGTGTCGCTTGTTCCCCAGCCGCTAGCGCTCCCCCACCCCCCTTCATTGGAGGCGCTTTCTTCGTCGTTCTCCCAAGCGAGTGTGCCGCGCGATTCAACGAGTCTCTTCTAGCGGAGTTCTTCGGCCTCTCGTTGTGCCAACGCCTCTTCTTCTGTCGGCGAGAGTTTCTTCTTCGAATCGCGCCGGTGAGAGTATATCTCTCTTGCCTTTTCCGCTGTGTAGGGGCGTGGATTGCCATGCGCATCGAAGGTCCCGACTCCGACGCCGCGGAGCATTCCTTGGAGATGCTGAGACGCAGGTCCAGGAAGGGGATGTTCCGGAGTGCCGAACACGACCCGTGTGGCTGTTTCTAGCTCCAGTTGGGATAGTCCCTCCTCAGGCGGTGTGTCGCGCTATGCTTCGAGGATGGCAGCGAGGCCGCGGCCGGCGATCGCGCTCGTCGAGGATGTGGGCGTGTGGCAGTCCCGGCAAATGCCGTCTGGATCGGGGTTGTGGAGCGCCAGTTCGCGTGGGTGTGGGTGATGTGGCACCCAGGGGCGGCCATCAGGGTGCTTCCAATCGCGGCGAATGATATATTCGAAGCGCAGGGGGACAAGGTCAATCAACTCCTGCGAGTCGCCACTGCAGTCGGGTATGTCGAAGTCGAGAACGTACACTTTGTTCTCGGCGTGCGCTCGTCCGATCTACTTGCACTGTTTGTTCGGCATCGTGAAGTGAAGCAGGATGTCGTGCGTCTCGGGGTCGGTGCTAAGGATGACTCCGCAATCCAGGAGTTGCGCCGCCGAGAGCAAGTTGAAGCGCAGGTTCTGCACAATCAACACATCGTTCAGGGTGATGTGAGTTCTGCTCCCATGTGCCTTGAGCACCACAATGCCTTGTGCGCTTGCGCGCAGCCGCGTATTGTTCGCCACAATTACATAGGTGACGGCAGGGGTGGGGATGGCGTTGGATATGTAACGCTCAGAGCCCACCATGTGCTGCCCACAGCAGCTGTCCAGGCACCACGTGTTGTAGTGCCTGTTGTCGTTTCGCGCGAGCAGCGCCAGTCGCGGAGTGACGATGTGTGGAGTGTCGACCTTGAGAAATTGTTCGCACGCGATCCAATCGATCGGTGCCGGCCGCATGTCAGGCGCGTGCGGGGGGCTCTCAAGCAGCGGGACTGGTAAATTCGAGTCTTGGTTGTCATCGTTGTTGTAATCGTGATGTGTGCTGAACGGATTGTTGTTTGAGAACGCTTCGATTGGGTCAGGCGCCGGCTCAGGTGATGGTGAGCGTGTACGAGGGCGACGAGATCCGCTCGTCATGGTCATGTTCCCCATGACATTACGGACAGGGGTGGCCGGTGATGGCTGCTGCTGCTGCTGAACTGTTAGGTTCAGGCTGCGCGATGGGGGTTGATACCCCTGGGCGGGACGCGTGTCGTTCCTTGCGTCTTGTCGGCCAGACCAGTTGCTGGGATTGGTCTGGCGAGGGCGAGATCGAAGCTTGCATCGATCCACCGAGTGCTCGAAGTTCCTACAGATTTTGCAGTAAAGGCGTCGCGGTCGTCGCTCTTCTATGTTGTCGACGAAGAAGGCGAGGCGGTCCTTATCTCGTCGCGGCACTGGTCGCTGCTGGTCCATATCCCTTTGTTCGACGAGAAGGGCGGCGCAAAGGGCGGCCTCCGAGATGACCTCCTGCTGTCGGAGAAGCGCCTTGCAGGGCCGCCCCTCTGGGCCGAGCCCTAGGAGCACGATATTCACGAAGATCTCCTCAGAGATAGAGCTCCCCAATTTCGCTATTTGATCGCGTAAGCTTCAACAGCGATTCAGGTAGTTGTTGGCCTTCTCTCCTGGTGCCATCTTTGTCTCCAGTAGCTGCTGGAGTAGGCGGCTCGACGACACTGGGTCCTTGGGTTGGTACACGCCGTTCAGGTGGCGCCAGGCGTTGAGGGCTGGAGCAGGGGAGGTCTTGTATGAGCGAATGCTCAATTGCTCCGTCGGCGACATGTTCTGCAGAAGAACCCCATGCGCCATCAGGGACTCGTTGTAGTACTTGGTTTTTGTGTCGTCAGTATCATCCGTAGGTCCCGAGTAACTCCCGTCGAAATAGTGATAAATCTGCGCGTTTTGCAGTAGCAGCTCCAGCTCGAAGCTCCAGGTATAGAAGTCTCTGCCGTCAAAGCACACACTTGTCTTTATTTTTTATATGCTCAAAAACCTTGATTGCGCAGAGAGAATTGCTTCATCGCTGGGACAGGGAGTCTTGGGGGTTGAGCCGTTCGTATCGAGAGAGAGGACTTGCGGGGCGGAGTTCTGGCCGTTTGAGGCCGGTTGAGTGGGTTGGGAAGAAGTTCCCGCATCGCCATTCCGCAATGTTTGGAGCCCTTGCTCCAGACTTGTGAGTCGCTGAAGCAGTTGTGCGAGGACGACGGAAGGAATCGTCGTCGTTTCCTCACTTGTCGCAGCCAGGTTGGGTTGCGCTTCAGCCGTCAGATTCGTCTGACCTCCAGATCCTCTGGCCATTCTTACACGCGATCGTGTGCCGGACGCCACTTTCCGAACGTCGTAGATTTCGGAGATGGCAGTGCGAAGGATTCCTTAGTCGCTCTCATACCATGCTGCGATCAGAAAGTGATCGCTCTCAGGATCACCTCAGGAAGGTTCGCAAAGTTCTAGTCCAGTGGTGGTGGGCCCTTGATCTCAAATAGCAGAGTGAATGTAAATGCTTGAGATAATAAAAACATGCAGTACAAGAAATATAAATAAGAGTCCTAACTAGCCATGTACTCTAATGGGTACCTTCCCTTATTGCAGTGAAATCCAACCGTGCGACTCCGTGTGGTTACGTAACTGTTCGGGCAGAATCCTCGTCACTGCTGCTGCCTGATGCTGTCTGCCCGACAGTCCAGATGCTCTTCGTAACCGTGTGACTCTTCGTGTCACTTGCGCCCTTTCATCTTCATTCTCGGTTGTGTGTGCTTCGGTTGCTGCGGAGAGGAGTGTACAGTAGTGCTTCAGGTGATCACTATTCGTAACATAGGGGAGGTTGTAAATGAAAAAGGCAGGGAAGTTAACTCAAGGGTCCATTCAAGCATCAAGAAGGCGGTGTACCATTCTGCACTGCATGGCACCCATCGTACATTGCAATAATTTCCACTGCACCGTATCTTATCATTTGAGACATGAGGCTATCGTGACATGCCCCCTGAAAGTGCCCTAAAGTGTGATTACAGCTACTGACAGTACAATAAGGCTAGTAATTGCTTGCGAAACCATTATTACACTGCAGACCTTGTGACGTGACAACGTGGCTCATGAAATGAGATAATTACACTGCAATAAAGAGTTGTTGAAGCTGCTATGGTTAGTCTCCTCAGCTTGACAGTGGTTAGCATTATACTAGTAGTAGTACGTACTGTACACCTCTCGCCGCAAGGTCGCAGCACAAATTGCGCTTGCGCCTTGGGAAAATAGGCAGAACGGAATGTCCTCCGCTGTAAGCTCCCTTCTTGATGCTAAAAACTTGTGCGCGCGCGCTTTCCGCCGAAACACTAGCAAGCGACCAAGCGCTCCTCCCAGCACCACATCCCCAAACCCGCCACATCCCACTGCGCAGCTTCCCGCTCCTCCACTTCAAGCTTCTCCCCAATCTCCGCCTCGTCCGCAAAGCACTGCGCGTGCAGCACAGCATCCGCGCGAAGGTCATCCAACGGCCCCTCAGCTTCCGCCGAACCCTCCCCTTCCGCCACCACGCTCCGCCCAGTAAATGAGTCCCCGCAAAGCTCCGCCTGCAGCAGAGCGCCGATGTCCTCCGCGCCGAGCGTTTCCGACCATAAGCAGGCACCAGCTCGGCTCACATAACTCGGAGGAACCACGGTAGCTAAAGACTGCGCATCTTCCGAGGAAAAAATATCTTCACCGCAAGCAAACTCCCTCGAAAGCGTGCAGTCAGTCTCCTCCAGGCCTCCGCCAATCCTACTGCCGCGCGGGTGATTGCCTGCAGCGGCGGAGCACGCAGAGTCCGCGGGGGAAGCTGAAGCTGGCGGACAACCGTCCACCTCTCCTTCGCCCTCGTGTTCTTCCCCGAGCGCCTCGAGCACCCACCAAGGGAGGCTTGACGAGGGTGAGATGGCATTAGGCGCGCCGCGGCAATCCGCGCTCGTTGCGCTGAACGCTTCCGCCTTTCCGCGGACTCTCCGCTCCAGTGGCCCATCCGCAGCCCTCTTCGTTCCGCGCACGTTGGATTGCGTCGATTCTTCACACGGTTTTCCCGCGAAGCGCTGCGCTTCGGCGGGAATGTCGCTGAACATATCTGACTCGTCGAAGTTCGAACCGCTGCCCTCCTGCATTTCCACGCCGGCCGCGCTGCAGGCGCCGCTGTAGTCGCAGTCGAGAGGAAGAGGTTGGCAGCAGTCGGCAGCGCCGGCTCCGAGCAAAACGGACGGACGAGAAAGGTCGAAGGCTTCCGCGGCGGCAGTGGGCGTTACGACGAAAAGCGACGCACGGCTCGCGATGCGACCCAGCGACGACGTCGCAGATGCGGAGGGGGACGCTGGAGGCGCAACGGGGGTGCGAGTGGAGTAGCCGAGAGCTGGCGCCATTTGTTCTAGACGAGCGGATTCCACAAAGACGTGTCTCGGAAGGCGCGTCGATGAGATGGCTTGGACGGTGATGCTGTTATCAGCAGAATACGTCAATCTGCAAGGCTTGCTAAAATGCCTAGGCAGACGGTTGAGTGGCGGAGTCGCAGCCTCCATTCTACTTAAAAGTGGGACCTACCTACGTAATCTATTACTCCCTACTGTAAGTTATTGCCCCCACAGTGGAGAACAAGTCTAGAGACCACTGGGCAAGATCTTGGAAGCGATGGTGCGGTAGGAACTTAGACAGGGGTGGTGGTGAGGGCTGAGCGATTTGGGGACACTGTGGGAGGGAGGATGAGTTGCAGCAAAGGTTGCAGGCCAAGTGCGTGTGGGGGGGCAGAGCAGAACGGAAAGAGCAAGTGGGAGTTTGGGGAAATCAATCTCGTGACTGAATGGCAAGCTTCGCGCGTCGAATTTGCTGCCAATGGCAGCTTGAATCAGCTTGGAGAGGATCTTGAACCTGACGAAAAAGCGCACCGCCATGCAGAATTGGCGGAGGATTCGGCCCAGCCGCGCGCAAGCCGGTGTAGTTGGCGGGGTGCGGTGAAAATGGGGTGCGCGCCCCGGAAGCGCGCACCGTGCATCGAAGGGGGGAGCACGACTTTGGTGAAAGCACCCGGTGGGGTTTGGGTGCTCCGACTTTGAACACGTCTGCGGAAGATTTTGGACAGAGAGGACTTTCGCGGAACACCAGGTTGGCGAAATGCGGACCTCCAGCAGCTTGGCGGAAAACCTGGAAGTTGGCTGGTTGAGAGTTGAACGACCCGAGGCGCGGAAGCATGAGGGATCCACGTCATTACACCTCATATCGGCTCCAAGTCCCGATGTGAGGACCAAACTCCGTTTCTCCAACGTGGAAAGGGGCACACGGGTCACGGGTATGGTGCCAGGATCTCAACAAACTCGGGCAAAACGGTAGGTACTTCATCTCAATACTGGAAAATTCAAAGGCATATTGTTGTCCAAGATTCAAAACTGTACATGTACGGTACCAACTCTAAGTTCACGCAAACTGGGTGAGGAGTGGGAGATTTGGTGTGGGTGTTTTGAGATTATGTGCTCTTTACAAACCAAGTCAATAGCGAACAAACAAATGCCCCTCAAATCAACAGTCAGGAGGGAGAGTTTTGATATGAAAAAGCAACGCGATTCTCTTTCTGCCCCATCCCTATCATCGAGTATGTTTATCGTAGCGTACAGCACCATCCAAACATAGAAGTTTTCCCAACTGGTTATTCTTCGTACCGAAAAAATACCTCACAGGCTACTGCATCTCACATATCTACCGGCTGCCTACTCCAAGGCACTTACGACTGCCTGATGCGTTTTCGTACATTTTCCCTTTAAGTGTACTTTTCCAAATCAAACTCCAAGATCCTTCCTTCTCAAACGGGGGACGATGTGGAATAACCTTCATAACAGACGCTTTCTTGAAATGCAACCTTGTATTCCAAGGTGGACGGACCCCGATGCGGAGAGAGTCCGTTGGCGAGATGACGCGCGTTGGCGGAAATCGCGTTTTGTTTAATTGCGTCAAGCTGAATCACCCCGAGCTCGCCACGTGGGCATTTTTCTCAATTGGTTGGACCGCCTTTCCCCACCCCCCCCCCCCCCCCCCCCCCCCCCCCATCCCGATTTTCCCGTCCTTCCCGTCCTAAGTATGGGCACCCGCTGGAATTTCGTGGATACACAAACAGTCACAAATAGATGTTTTTTTCGTAACGCTAAGATTTCAGCATGCGAGCGACATCTGCATGGACAGAACACTGGTGAATTGATTCGCGCAGCGAAATGATACGCAAGCATTGCGTTTCGTTTCTTCAATGTTGAATGAAGTGCACTATTATTAATAAGGGTTTTATCAACTGTATGCCACTGCATTAATATTTGTAATCGCAGAGATAGTATTTCTATTCTGAATAATACAAATGATTGCATTAAAACAAAATCTCAAAATCATTTCAAAACAGCTAGTTTTAATTTGCCTAGAAGAGACAACCATTATATTCAAATTTAGACGTTTCATGGGGAAAGGCTAATATAAATATATTCACTTATAGTTTATTTGTCATGTTTTTTCTGCGCGCATGGGCTAATACCTAAAAAACACGATACAATCAACGTGCATAGGAGCATCTTCAAGTTGAGATGCAGCCGCCGAAATTTTCAAAAGTCGATTGCGAAAGCTGATGTGGCTTGCCACAACTACCTGGAGGAGTTGGCATGATGTGGAAAGCATGTATTCGTGAGTGTCAGTGATTCCACGAGATTCCAAGCGGTTGCCCGAATTTCGGACTGGAAGGGCGGAAAATTCGGTTTGGGGGGACGCGCGCAAAAGCAGTCCATCTAATTGAGAGAAACGCCGACGTGGAAACATCGCGTTGATTTAGGTTAATGCAATTAAGAGAGACGCTTTTTCCGCCGATGTACGTCATTTCGCCGGGTCCGTTTGTCCCTCCTGACGTGAGCCGCGATGCCTGCATACTGCCCTCCAGACCTGCCCACACTGCCCCATTACAGGTGATTTATGTCAGTTCCCGCGAACAAGACGATTTCGCGGTCAGATTCTGCCAACACTTGACAAAAAGTAGCTGCGTGAATACTCAGGCATCACGTGAATCCAGCTGACAACCAATGAGGTTTATGCTTCCACGTACCACTCCGGATTTCCAGCATGTCAATAATGTCTTGTTCACCAGCCCAGCATCAATCAGCATAAGGCAAAACGAAATCCAATCAAAACCGACGCTGCAGCACGAATGCAGTGTCGTAGGGTAATTTTCCTTGTTAGGAATCTCGTCCACTGATTGATCATAGCTGCACTTCATGTACATCTCTACACAATCAAGACACATGGCCTTAAAATACAGTGTACGGACTTTTTTGGCATTCCACACTGCGCAGCTCAACATCGCGTACAAGGCCAACCGTTCTTCACCCGTTACACCTAACGGAGCTTTCGCCGCCTTCGCCTTCGCATGATGCATTTTTCAAACCTTGCATCGCTTGCCTAACCCGAGTCAGTCTACGTTTTGGGGTTAGCATGAACCTCCACATCGCACTAACATCGCACTAACTTGTTGTTTCGCTTATAAATATTGGCTCATATTTTGTACTCGTTGACAATTTAGAGCAATCCTTGCTAACTCGCTACATTGCACTCGTAGCACTTGGACCATTTTCCTTTTCGGGCCGCACTTTTCCGCAACCAGTAGAAACCCCTTAGCGTACTATGAGAACGTGTCATCGTGCTCTCTAACGAGCGCGTGCAGCCACTACTATGCTACGAGCCCATTGATTTTTCACTCCAATGGACTCACGCCCTGTAGCGTAGCATGAGCATATGTCATCGTGCTATCTCGTATGCGACGACGTTCGCGACGACCACGGGATGACACACACCCGGGACGACAAAGCGGCAGGGAGTCAACGTCGCTCAATCTTTCGACGCCCATCGATGAGTCCGCACTCCCTTCACCAATGTCGCCCAAGCCGTATCGTCTGCCTTGATTCGATCCGAGTCAAAGGGGTGGTATGACGGTTCAGGCGTGAATCTTCACGATGAATGTTTACTTCGACGCGAACTACTTCTTATCGGATGCAGCGAAAATCCGCTGCGCCGTGTCTTTATTGCGAGGGACCCACCATGGATTGGTGGCGCGTCATCCTCACAAAGCTGAGCAACTACGAGGCACTACCGTCACGGGAAGGACCAACCGGAATCTGGACACTATCGTATTTCGTTGGTTCAGTATCGCACGTGAGACGCATGGTTCCCAGGTCTACCAGCAATGTTCGAGCCAATCGCTGGTGTCAATCTCTGCACGACATAACCCCTGCACTTTGTACCAGCTCGGTTCCATCCAGGACTACACCAACGGGTTCCGGCGCTGTAGAGGAGGTGTGGTACATGCATAAAGCTGAGCGCATCGACCGTTATGTCGGCGGCCTGAAAATGGACATCCCGCAGGAAATCGTGCTCCGCAACGTTATAGAATTTACCGACATACTCGCCATGGCGGAAAAAACTAGATTTCCTCCGCCGCCCAAGACCGATGTCTCCTACAATAACAGCGAGTAGGGACACTGATTTCGTGGGGCGAACGGGCATACCACAACGACCGAGTCATCGTGCCGAAGACACCAAGGCAGGCCCTAACAGGACCTGACAACGAGGAATGGCGGGCAGCTATTGAAGCGGAAATACCCGCGATACATGGGTCCTTGTGGATCGAGCTGCAGTAGGGAAGAAAAGCACAACCACGGAAGTGGGTTTTCCACGTCAAAAACAATTTGGGCAGTGCGCGGCTACGACCAATGCCAGGGGATTGATTTTGATCAAACATTCGCCCCCACGCATTAATTGACATTGTAATCTACATGGAGCAGCCGCACACATATGGCGAATGGGACTTAAAAGGTTTGTCAGCTGAAAAAAATCATTGTATGGCATTAAGTAGGCGCCCCGAAGGTGATAGCCACACCTTCACTCAGTTGCCGCATGTCCCTAAAATGTGATGTTAACGGGAATGGAGTGTTGCCCCGCCATTGCTTGGGCGACACTGACGTCCTGGTCGGTTGAACGAGAGAAGCAACCGACCGTTCTTAGTGAAGGAGCTGCTCGACGGCTTCGCCAAGCTGCAGGTGATCACTATGGTGTTGTCGTTGACCAGGGAGCTCGACGACCTTCTTCAGTGGGGCAAGACAACTATGTGGTTGTTGACCTACACAGGTGTGTCACGGGGCTGGAGCCGTCGACCACGGAGCTCGACAGCTGCAGCTGATTGGGCTGGTCGATGGGTGGACTTTCGACCAGGAGGAGCAGTTGGACGGGGAGGCCGACGTGTTAAATTTAGAAGAAAGAGGAGGGTTGCACTAGCAAGAATGAGGATACAATAGCAAACCTTAGAAGGTTGTACTCGCTATAGAGCACCCCACTACAGGCTAGAGCATAATATTCTGACACACCCCCATAGCCAAAGTGGGGTGTAATCAGCAGAGCAAGCAAAGCAGTACAAGCTCAGGGTGGATCACAATGTCACCACACATTCTGAGCACAAGTTCAAGAAGCAATAGTTTAAAGTTCACAATTATGAGCAAAGCTAGTGGTAGTCACAACGGGCAAGTGAGGAGGAGGAAAGAGACTATGAGAGGAGAGGAGGTAGTGAGCGGCAGCTGAAGCTGCTGGCACACGGCGCAATTGGAGCAACTGGCACACGGGCAATTGGAGCAACTGGCACACTAGCAACTGGATCAACTGGCACACGGGCTACTGGAGTAACTGGCTCCGCGGCTAAAAGTAGCGGCAGACGAGCAACGGACTCACGGGCGACTGGAGCAACGAGCTCACGGCCGACTGGCGCAACGGGCTCACGGGCGACTGGCGCAACGGGCTCACGGCGACTGGAGCTGCTGGCTTCACGGCGGCCACCCCCTTCAACCACCCCAAGCTATCCCACTCCCCTTACACACACCCCGCTGCTACCCCCGCTAGCTCCACTCCCCCTCACCCCCCCTTAGTACCACTCCAACGGCTCCAACAAGTCCACCCCCCCTCAACGGCAGCTGCAGCACAAGGAGACGGAGGAGGAGGAGGAGAAGGGAACAGCACACAGTGGCTTCACCCCCATACCCCTCACCCCCCAAACCCTAATTCAGGAGAACGGGCTGTAGGAGGGGTGGGGCGCCAGTAGAAGCACGGGGACAGCGGGGAGGGCAGGGGCAGCAAGGAAGGGCAGCCCACGGGCCTGGCACAGCCGCCCGAACCGCGCGCAGGCGGCCCGAGCCGCGCGCGGGCCTGGTGCAGCCCGTACGGGCCGCGCGCTGGCCTGGCGCAGCCCGTACGGGCCGCGCGCTGGCCTGGTGCAGCCCGTACGGGCCGCGCGCTGGCCTGGCGCAGCCCGTACGGGCCGCGTCCGGCCTTGCGCAGCCCTTACGGGCCGCGCGCAGCCTGTACAGACCGCCATCAGGCCACAACGGGCGACGAGGGCGACACGCGGGTCCCCGTCACCCGTCGCAGTGCCTCCCAAGGGCGACGCGTCGAGTGACGGGGCAGCGAGGGGTCGCGCGCCTCGGGGCGCGCGCCAGAGAGAAAATCGCCGCGCGCCGTTGTACTCGCTATAGAGCACCCCACTACAGGCTAGAGCATAATATTCTGACACGACGGAGCAGTCCATCGACCTGACATGTGAACGGCAGTCGACGAGGGGAGCTCGGCAACAGCAGCCGACAGTGCTGGTCGTCGGAGGGGTCCGTCGACCAGGGTGTTGCTCGACGGGAGTTTGTGGTCGACCAGAGGCATTTGGTTGTCGACCAGAGCACTTAGTGGTCGATTAGAGGCACTTGGTGATCGACCAGACCATCTGGTGGTCGACCAAAGCACCTGTGGTGTCCAGGTCAACCAGATAACCGGCTCAGCAAGTTCAGCGAAGCCACAAGAACGCTTGTCGAGGTCGCAGTGACGAAGGCGACTTCGGGCTGGTATCCTGAAGAACTTGTGAGCAATGAGTACAGCCGGCGGATGCACAACGATGCAAGTCGGTCCAA
>CANXME010001083.1:0-53892 GCA_948144175.1 Closterium sp. NIES-65 | reverse complement strand
GTGGACATGGACGTGGACATGGACGTGGACGTGGACGTGGAGGACTTGGACGTGGACATGGACGTGAACGTGGACGTGGACTGTGGACGAAGACGTGGTCGTGGACGTGGACGTGGACGTGGACGTGGACGTGGAGTGGACGTGGACGTGGACGTGGACAGGTGACATGGACGTGGACGTGGACGTGGACGTGGACTGTGGACGTGGACTGGACGTGGACGTGGACGTGACGTGGACCTGGTCGTGGACGTGGACCGTGACGTGGACCTGGTCGTGGACGTGGACGCTTGACGTGGACATGGACGTGGACGTGGACGTGGACGTGGTCGTGGACGTGGACGTGGACGTGGACCTGGACGTGGACGTGGACGTGGCATGGACGTGGACTGTGGACGTGACGTGGACGTGGACGTGGACATGGACATGACGTGGACGTGGACGTAGACATGGACCATGGACGTGACGTGGACGTGGACGTGGACAATGGACGTGGACCTGGACGTGGAGGTGGACGTGGACGTGGACGTGGAGGTGGACATGCACGTGGAGGTGGACGTGGACGTGGACATGGACGTGGACGTGGACGTGGACGTGGACGTGGAACATGGACAAGCGACGTGGACGTGGACGTAGACATGGACATGGACGTGGACATGGACGTGGACCTGGACGTGGACGTGGACGTGGACGTGGACATGGACGTGGACGTGGACATGGACGTGGACATGGACGTGGGTGGACGTGGACATGGACGTGGACATGGACGTGGACATGGACGTGGACATGGACGTGGACGTGGACATGGACGTGGACATGGACGTGGACGTGGACGTGGACATGGACGTGGACGTGGGACGTGGACGTGGATATGGACGTGAACATGGACGTGGACGTGGACATGGACGTGGACGTGGACGTGGACGTGGACGTGGACGTGGACATGGACGTGGACGTGGACGTGGACGTGGACGTGGACGTGGACGTAGACATGGACGTGGACGTGGACGTGGACGTGGAGAACTTGGACGTGGACATGGACGTGGACGTGGACGTGGACGTGGACGTGGAGAACTTGGACGTGGACATGGACGTGAACGTGGACGTGGACGTGGACGGGACGTGGAGGACTTGGACGTGGACATGGACGTGGGCGTGGACGTGGACATGGACGTGGACGGGACATGGACGTGGACGTGGACGAGGACGTGGACATGGACGTCGACGTGGACATGGACGTGGACGTAGACATGGACGTGACGTGGACGTGGACGTGGACGTGGACATGGAGGTGGACGTGGACGTGGACGTGGAGGGGAGGTGGACATGGACGTGGAGGTGGACGTGGACGTGGACGTGGACGTGGACCTGGACGTGGACGTGGACGTGGAGTGGACGTTGACGTGGAGGTGGACGTGGAGGTGGACATGGACGTCGACGTGGACGTGGACGTGGACATGGACGTGGACATGGACGTGGACGTGGACGTGGACGTGGACGTGGACGGGACATGGACGTGGACGTGGACGTGGACGTGTGACGTCGACGTCGACGTGGACGTGGACGTGGACATGGACATGGACGTGGACGTGGACGTGGACATGGACGTGGTCGTGGACGTGGACAGGGACGTGGACGTTGTGAGAATAAGCGAACAGGGAATGAATGAACTAGCAGTGAAAATGAGTACAAATAGTAAACCCTAGAATTGTGTACCCCCTATAGGCTAACCCACTGTAGCCTACACAAGCATAACATATATAATGTTTGACACACCCCTTAGGCAAAGTGGGGGAGAACAAGGGGTTACAAGACCAGTCAAGCAAAGCAAAGCAAGCTCAGGGTGGATCACAAAGTCACCACACAGTCCGAGCACAAGAGCAGGGCCAGAGGCCATTCACATGCAGGAGTACGGACGTATATATAAAACTAGACAAGCAAGAGCAGGTATATATATGTCACAGTACAAGTAAAGTCAAGAGGAGAGCAAGTGAGGCAAGACAGGCACAAGACCCAGCTGGATGCAAAAGCGCTGATGGTCACAAGGCGCGAGTGCCTTGGTGAACACATCAGCAGTGTTGGCCTCAGAGGCCACGTACGCAAGTCGCAACTGACCACGCTGCTGCAGCTCACGAGCAAGGAAGTAGCGGAGAGCAATGTGCTTCGTTCTGTGCTCCAAGCGCTGCTCTCGACACAAGGCCAGCATGGCTTGTTGTCTACGTACAGCACTGGAGGAGAACGAGGCGGCTCTCCGAGGTCAGTCAGCAGGTAGGTGAGCCAGCGAAGCTCCTGTGCAGCCATGGCCCCGGCGTAGATCTCAGCCTCACAACTGGAGCGGAGAACCGAAGACGAACGAGTAGACCGCCAGGAAACAGAGCCGGAACCAAGACTGAAGGTGTAACCCTGTGACGACCGCTGCTTAGCCTGGTCGTCAGCCCAAGAAGCGTCCGCGTGGCCTATAAGGACCACTGGACTCGCCCTCCAAGCACTAGCCCCATGCCCGACGTACTGCACAGGTAGCGCAATACCCTCTTCGCTGCAGCCATGTGCTCTGGTCGGTGTCTCCCACGAGCAACATAGCGTGCAAGAATGCTCAGAGGGTATGCAAGGTCAGGGTGTGCAGGTCATCAGGTACATGAGGCAGCCAACAAGCTCTGGGTACGGGCCACTCGACTCTACGGACTCATCCGAAGGCAGAGCTGAGAGCGAGTGACGAGTAGACAGAGGAGTGGCCTGAGGCGAGGAGTACGTGAAGCCGAAGCGCTGAAGGACCTGCTGCACCATGTGTGACTAAGTCAAGGTAATGGTGCGGCGTGCTCTGTCCGAGTGATCTGCAAGCCAAGGTAGCTGCGCAGTTCACCCAGGTCTGTGCACGTGTGTCTCTTCCAGCAGCTCGGACTTCACGTAGGCTGAGCTCCAGCAGTGTCCGCCTGTGGCAAAGACAAGCCCTCGACGTACACGAGGATGTAGAACGGCGGCAGTGAAGTGTCGTGTGCGCAGAGAACAGCGACGGGTCAGCAGTAGACGGAGCAAACCCAAGAGCCGCAAGCGTAGTCCTCAGTGTGTCGTGCCACTCACGCGGTGCCTGGCGGAGACCGTAGACTGGCCGTCGGAGGCTCCACTGGTGCCAGGAGGGAAAGTCCCAGTGAAGCCAGGCGGGACGGTGCAGCCAGATCTCCTCGTGGCAGGCTACCCTGCAGGAACGCAGTGCTGAAGTCGAGGAGAGTGAAGCTCGTAGTCGCGCTGAGCGCGCTATGTGCAGCAGCACCCGAAGAGTGGTCATCTTCGGGTGGTGAGAGAAGGTCTGAACAGTAGTCCAACTCCCCTGCCGCTGACTGAAGCCACGAGCAAACGTACCGCGCCTTGAAGGACAGGTGTGAGAGCCTGGCGGCCGCTTCACCCTGAAGATCCACATGCCACTGACGATGTTCGCCCCGGAAGGGGGAACTGCGTCAAACGTAGGTGCCTGTGGACTTCCAGGAAGCCGTCTCTGCATCCATAGCTGCCTGCCCACTGAGAGGAGTAGGGAGACCCTTCTACGGCCTCCGCGTAAGAGCAACGGAGTTGGGATGTCTAGTGCATCCGGGTCTCCCTCAGGAGCAAGCAGTACAGACGCGAGATGAGGTGAAGCGGCCGCTAGACACTGTAACTCCTCCTGCCTTGTCCCTCTAGGACATCCGTGCCAAGAGCACACTCACCCCCGACGGACGGAGGACAGACAGACGCAGACTCAGTAATAAGACTAGCAGCGTAGTCTAGACGACAGCGAGCAGCAAAGTCGACGAGCTCAGCGACAAGAGCAGACGCAGCAGTGGACTCAAAAGAGGGGTCAGTGACGACAGTAGCAAGCAGACGCGTGACAGTGGGACTGGCAGCACGAAGGGAGTCCGACTCAGGGTCGGCAGGCGCAGGAAGAGAGGACTCAGGAGGAGAAGGCAAAGGGGCAACGCAGGAGGAGCAGTGGACGGACGCAGAGGACATCCAGTGCATGCCAGGGACAGGGAGGAGGACGCTGACTGCGAACTGCGACCACTAGCACGAGCAGCACGAACAGGCGACGTGGGACGGGACGCAGGCTCACGACGCTCAGCAAGACCTCCAGTAGGACCAGTGTAAGGAGAGGGAGCAGGCAGTGGAGAGGACGCGCTCCAACAGGGACTGCGACTGGACCGGCTGTGGACCCTCTACTGAAGGAGAAAGACCAAGAACCTGCTGCAGGAGCGGAACGAAGTACGGCCGAGGCCGCGCGGCAGCTCCAGACTCAGCAGGGGAACAGCACCAGCACCCTCAGCGTCAGCACCAGCGCCCACCCACACCTCCAGCTCCAACACCCTCAGCAACTCCAGCTCCCAGGAGGACCCGCAGGTCCAGCAGCTCCGGGACCTGGCAGCACCCGCACCTCGACGGTCGAAGAAGCTCCAACTCCAGCTCCAGCAGCACCCCCAGACTCAGCAGCACGCCTCCAGCGGCGACTGCGAACCACCTCGCGCAGCTCCTGTGGAGAGAGGGGCTCCCGGCGAGACGCAGCAGCAGGAGAAACCCCAGGCTCAGCAGCTCCAGACGCAGCACCCCAGGCTCAGCAGCTCCCAGCTCAGCACCCCCCAGGCTCAGCTTCACTCGACCCCAGCACCCCCAGACCCAGCACCTCCAGGCACAGCACCCCCCGGCTCAGCACCCCCATGCTCCGCACCCTCCACAGTAGCGCCCACAGGCCCAGCACCCCCAGGCGCAGCACCTCCAGGCCCAGCACCCTCGCGCACAGCACCCCGAGAGTCAGCACCCCCAGGCCTCAGCACCCGCAGCAGCACCAGATGTCACCAGTAACCTCGACCGGGTCAACTGCGTCTACCTGGGACACACCTGAAAGGGCAGGAACCTGACGGGGGGAGGGGGTCTACCGGGGAAGGAACCAGGACAAGGAAGTCCGGTGGAGGGGGGAGGAAGGAGTGCGGTAGGGAAGAGGCTGGTTTAGAAGGGGACTGACTCGATCGAACGTGACGTCCTAGGAGGACAAAACACGACGAGAGGAGGGGGGTAAAACTGCCACCCTGGAGCGTCAGTGGGGAAGCCAAGGAAGACACAGGGAGCAGCACGAGGGGACAGCTTGTCCGCTGACAAGTCGCGGACAAACGCCCGAGATCCCCAGACACGGAACGCCAACGCATCGCCAACCTTCCACGTCCACCAGTAAGACTGGGACATCGCGGGCCGAGAGACCTGGGGGTGAAGGTTGAGCTGATGCGCCGCGTACCTCACCGCAAACGGCCACAGAAAATGGGGGGCAGCCGCATGCATCATGGACGTACGAGCGACATCCATGACCATGCCAATGCGGCGCTCAGCAATCCCATTTTGCTGTGGAGAGTCCGGAAGCGTGATAGGTCTGGGCGGATCCCCCTGTGCACGACAGTAGTCTCGCAGAAGGCGAGAGGAGAACTCTCCGCCTCTGTCCGAGTGCAGACGTAGAACAGGGAAGTCCGAGCCAAAGCTCTGCCTGAGCTGGAGACGAAGCCGTGCTGATCCAGTCGATCAGCACCTCAGTGACAGCACCCTTGCTGCGCAAGGGAGGACTGTGGTGTACCGCGAAGTAATCGTCAACCACCAACAGGAAGTAGCGCTCGTAACCCTGCCCACGGACGGGGGCTGGGCCCCACACATCCATGTGAAGCGTCTGCAGAGGAGCCTCTGTCGGGGGAACTGGGAGGAGTGAGGAGTAGCCCGGAGGCGACCCTCGACACAGGGGACACAGGAAGGGTCCTGGCCCGGAGGGAAGGGGAGGAAGAGACCGGGGCAGACCAGAGACAAGGACACGGGAAGCCATGCTCCGAAGACGGGGCAAGGACGGGTGGCCAAGACGGTGGTGCCACAGGAGAGTCTCATAAGACAGGAGGCGACAAGAACAGGGGGCAGACTCAGGGACTTGACCGGGACGCAGCAGCAAGCACCTGACCTGACGCAGCTACCTGACCAGACGCAGGGACAGGAGGAGACGCATTAGTGGTCAGGGTTGTAGAGGCTCGACCCCGGCCGACGTGAGAACGTGGCCAGGTGCCGGCATGTGCGTGCGTACGTGCAGTGGGTCACCGCTGACTCGCAGGAGTGAACTGGTGAACCCCCCGCATCCTGCAGGTCCGCACCACTCACCAAGTTCGTAGAGAACGAGGGAAGGTACAGTCCTGACAGGGTGCCCGAAGGGGCAGCCGGGACACGGGAGGACAGTGAGAAGTGAGAGAGGACAGGACCCCCAGAGGGGTCAACCAGGGAGACGGCAACCGCGCCGACCAAGCGGCTGTGAGAGTGTGCGGTCTCGAAAGAAGGAGCGAGAAGCCCAGGAGTCAAGTGTGAAAGTGAGGGAGGACGAGGACGAGAGCCGGCGGCAGGGGCCGTAAGAGAGCCGGCGGCGGGGCCTTGTGCGGGCCGGCGGCGGGGGCCGCGTGAGAGCCGGGACGGCGGCGCAAGAGCGCCGGGGCGGGGCCGCGTCAGAGCCGGCGGTGTGGGGCATGGTGAGAGCCGGTGCGGGGGCCGCGAGAGAGACGGGGCGGGGCCGCTAGAGAGCCGGTGCGGGGCCGCGTCAGGGCCGGCGGCGAGGCCGCGAGAGAGCCGGGGCGGGGCCGCGATCAGGAGGCGGCGGCGGGGCCGCGTCAGAGCCGGCGGCGGGCCGCGATCAGCGGGCGGCGTGTCCGCGTCAGAGCCGGCGGCGGGGCCGCTTCAGTGGAGGCGGCGGTGGCCGCGTCAGAGGAGGCGGCGGGGCCGCGTCAAGCAGGCGGCGGTGGCCGCGATCAGGAGGGGTGGCGGGCCCGCGTCTGAGGGACAGCGGGGCGCGAGAGCAATGGCGACCCGAAGGGTTGCGGAAAAAAAAAATGCGCGCCTCGGGGCGCGCTTCGGTGGGCCCTAAAAACAATGGTTCTTAGGAAGGACCCGCTCTATACCATGTGAGAATAAGCGAACAGGGAATGAATGAACTAGCAGTGAAATGAGTACAAATAGTAAACCCTAGAATTGTGTACCCCCTATAGGCTAACCCACTGTAGCCTACACAAGCATAACATATATAATGTTTGACAGACGTGGACGTGGACATGGACGTGGACGTGGACATGGTCGTGGACATGGACGTGGACGTGGACGTGGACGTGGCGATGGACATGGACGTGGACGTGAACGTGGACGTGGACGTGGACAAGGACGTGGACATGGACGTGGACGTGGACGTGGACGTGGACATGGACGTGGAGGTGGACGTGACGTGGACGTGGACGTGGACGTGGACGTGACGTGGACCTGACGTGGACGTGGACGTGGACCTGACGTGGACGTGGACGTGGACGTGGACGTGGACATGGACGTGGACGTGGACGTGACGTGGACGTGGACGTGGACGTGGACGTGGACGTGGACATGGACGTGGACGTGGAATGGACATGGACGTGGACGGGGACGTGGACGTGGACGTGGACGTGGACGAGGACGCGGACGCGGACGCGGGACGCGGACGCGGACGTGGACGCGGACGTGGACGCGGACGTGGACGCGGACATGGACGTGGACGTGGACATGGACGTGGATGTGGACGTAAGGGTTTGAAAGGTAACTAACGCACATGTGTAGAGAAAATGGGTGCATCGGCCAGTCTGGCCGGCATTTCGCACTTATAGTGCAAGTAGAGCCAAGAAGAACGGAAACGCTCATTTCTCAAAAAGTAAAGGGAATCTAGCGGTCTCACTCGATCAGAAGGTGGGAAATATATAAATCTAGTGAGCTAATAAGGTTTGGAAGGAATCTAATGCATATGTATATGGAAAGTGGTGCATTGGCCAGGTCGGTCAGTATGGGAACTTAGAGTGCAAATGCCAGGGAGAACGGAAGCGCTCAGATCTCGCATAGTACACGGAATCTAGTGGTCTCACTCAAATAGAAGGTAGGAAATAAATTCATCTAGTGAACGTAATGGTTTGAAAGGTAACTAACGCACATGTGTAGAGAAAATGGTGCATCGGCCAGTTTGGCCGGCATTTCGCACTCATAGTGCAAGTAGGGCCAAGGAGAACAGAAACGCTCATTTCTCAAAAAGTAAAGGGAATCTAGCGGTCTCACTCGATCAGAAGTGGGAAATATATAGATCTAGTGAGCTAATAAGGTTCGAAAGGAATCTAATGCATATGTATATGGAAAGTGGTGCATTGGCCAGGCCGGTCAGTATGGGAACTTAGAGTGCAAATGCCAGGGAGAACGGAAGCGCTCAGATCTGGCATAGTACACGGAATCTAGTGGTCTCACTCAAATAGAAGGTAGGAAATAAATTCATCTAGTGAACGTAAGGGTTTGAAATGTAACTAACGCACATGTGTAGAGAAAATGGTGCATCGGCCAGTCTGGCCAGCATTTCGCACTTATAGTGCAGGTGGGGCCAGGGAGAACGAAAATGCTCGTTTCTCAAAAAGTAGAGGGAATCTAACGGACTCACTCAATCAGAAGGTGGGAAATATATAAATCTAGTCAGCTCAAAAGGTTTGAAATGTATTCAACGCACAGGTATAAAGTGTGAGAATAAGCGAACAGGAATGGATCAACTAGAAGTGAAAAGAGTACAAGTAGTAAACCCTAGAATTGTGTACCCCCTATGGGCTAACCCACTGTAGCCTACACAAGTATAACATATATAATGTTTGACACACCCCCATAGGCAAAGTGGGGGAGAACAAGGGGTCAGAAGACCAGTCAAGCAAAGCAAAGCAAGCTCAGGGTGGATCACAAAGTCACCACACAGTCCGAGCACAAGAGCAGGGCCAGAGGCCAGTTCACATGCAGGAGTACAGACATATATATAAAACTAGACAAGCAAGAGCAGGTATATATATATGTCACAGTACAAGTAAAGTCAAGAGGAGAGCAAGTGAGGCAAGACAGACACAAGACCCAGCTGGGTGCAAAAGCGCTGATGATCACAAGGCGCGAGTGCCTTGGTGAACACATCAGCAGTGTTGGCCTCAGAGGCCACGTACGCAAGTCGCAACTGACCACGCTGTTGCAGCTCACGAGCAAGGAAGTAGCGGAGAGCAATGTGCTTCGTTCTGTGCTCCAAGCGCTGCTCTCGACACAAGGCCAGCATGGCCTTGTTGTCTACGTACAGCACTGGAGGAGAACGAGGCGGCTCTCCAAGGTCAGTCAGCAGGTAGGTGAGCCAGCGAAGCTCCTGTGCAGCCATGGCCCCGGCGTAGATCTCAGCCTCACAACTGGAGCCGAGAACCGAAGACGAGCGAGTAGACCGCCACGAGACAGAGCCGGAACCAAGGCTGAAGGTGTAACCCTGTGACGACCGCTGCGTAGTCTGGTCGTCAGCCCAAGAAGCGTCCGCGTGGCCGGTAAGGACCACTGGACTCCGCCCTCCAAGCACAAGCCCCATGCCCGACGTACTGCACAGGTAGCGCAATACCCTCTTCGCTGCAGCCATGTGCTCTGGTCTGTGTCTCCCAGGAGCAACATAGCGTGCAAGAATGCTCAGAGGATATGCAAGGTCAGGTCGTGTGCAGGTCATCAGGTACATGAGGCAGCCAACAAGCTCTGCATACGGACCACTCGACTCTACGGACTCATCCGAAGGCAGAGCTGAGAGTGAGTGGCGAGTAGGCAGAGGAGTGGCCTGAGGCGAGGAGTACGTGAAGCCGAAGCGCTGAAGGACCTGCTGCACCATGTGTGACTGAGTCAAAGTAATGGTGCGGCGTGCTCTGTCCCGAGTGATCTGCAAGCCAAGGTAGCTGCGCAGTTCACCCAGGTCTGTGCACGTGTGTCTCTTCAGCAGTTCGGACTTCACGTAGGCGAGTCCAGCAGTGTCCGCTGTGGCAAAAACCAAGTCGTCGACGTACACGAGGATGTAGAACGGCGGCAGTGAAGTGTCGGTGCGCAGAAACAGCGACGGGTCAGCAGTAGAAGGAGCAAACCCAAGAGCCGCAAGCGTAGTCCTCAGTGTGTCGTGCCACTCACGCGGTGCCTGGCGGAGACCGTAGACTGGCCGTCGGAGGCTCCACTGGGTGCCAGGAGGGAAAGTCCCAGTGAAGCCAGGTGGACGGCGCAGCCAGATCTCCTCGTGCAGGCTACCCTGCAGGAACGCAGTGCTGAAGTCGAGAGAGTGAAGCTCGTAGTCGCGCTGAGCGGCTATGTGCAGCAGCACCCGAAGAGTGGTCATCTTCGGGGTGGGAGAGAAGGTCTGAAAGTAGTCAACTCCCTGCCGCTGACTGAAGCCACGAGCAACGTACCGCGCCTTGAAGACAGGTGGAGAGCCCGGCAGCCGCTTCACCCGGAAGATCCACATGCCACTGACTATGTTCGCCCCAGGAGGGGGAACTGCGTCAACGTAGGTGCCTGTGGACTTCCAGGAAGCCATCTCTGCATCCATAGCTGCCTGCCACTGAGAGGAGTAGGGACCCTCTACAGCCTCCGCGTAAGAACGCGGAGTCGGGATGTCTAGTGCATCCGGGTCTCCCTCAGGGGCAAGCAGTACAGACGCGAGATGAGGTGAAGCAGCCGCTAGACACTGTAACTCCTCCTGTCTGTCCTCTAGGACGTCCGTGCCAAGAGCACACTCACCCCCGACGGACGGAGGACAGACAGACGCAGACTCAGCAACAAGACCAGCAGCGTAGTCGAGACGACAGCGAGCAGCAAAGTCAACGAGCTCAGCGACTAGAGCAGACGCAGCAGTGGACTCAAAAGAGGGGTCAGTGACGACAGTAGCAAGCAGACGCGTGACAGTAGGACTGGCAGCGCGAAGAGAGTCCGACTCAGGGTCGGCAAGCGCAGGAAGAGAGGACTCAGGAGGAGAAGGCAAAGGGGCACGCAGAGGAGCAGTGGACGGACGCAGAGACATCCGGTGCGTGCCAGGGACAGGAGGAGGACGCTGACGCGAACCGCGACCACTAGCGCGAGCAGCACGAACAGGCGACGCGGGACGAGACGCAGGCTCACGGCGCTCAGCAAGACCTCTAGTAGGACCAGTGTAAGGAGAGGGAGCAGGCAGAGGAGAGGAGGACTCCAACAGTGACTGCGACTGGACAGGCTGTGGACACTCTACCGAAGGAGAAAGACCAAGAACCTGCTGTAGGAGCGGAACGAAGTACGGCCGAGGCCGCGCGGCAGCTCCAGACACAGCAGGGACAGCACCAGCACCCTGAGCGACAGCACCAGCGCCACCCACACCTCCAGCGGCAGGGCCAACAGCAGTAGGCTCAGCACGAACGCCCTCAGCACCTCCAGCTCCAGGAGGACCCGCAGGTCCAGCAGCTCCGGGACCGGCAGCATCCGCACCCTCGACGGTCGAAGAAGCTCCAGCTCCAGCTCCAGCAGCACCTCCAGACTCAGCAGCACGCCTCCAGCGGCGAGCATACCACTCGCGCAGCTCCTGTGGAGAGAGGGGCTCCCGGCGAGACGCAGCAGCAGGAGAAACCCCAGGCTCAGCAGCTCCAGACGCAGCAGGGACAGCACCAGCACCCTCAGCTACAGCACCAGCGCCACTCACACCTCCAGCGGCAGGACCAACAGCAGTAGGCTCAGCACGAACGCCCTCAGCAGCTCCAGCTCCAGGAGGACCCGCAGGTCCAGTAGCTCCGGGACCGGCAGCACCAGCACCCTCGACGGTCGAAGAAGCTCTGATACCATGTGAGAATAAGCGAACAGGAATGGATCAACTAGAAGTGAAAAGAGTACAAGTAGTAAACCCTAGAATTGTGTACCCCCTATGGGCTAACCCACTGTAGCCTACACAAGTATAACATATATAATGTTTGACATAAAGAAAATGGTGCATTGGCCAGGTCGGTCAGTATCGCAACTTAAAATGCAAATGCCAGGGAGAACGGAAGCGCTCAGATCTCGCATAGTACACGGAATCAAGTGGTCTCACTCAAATAGAAAGTAGAAAATATATTCATCTAGTGAACGTAAGGGTTTGAAAGGTAACTAACGCACATGTGTAGAGAAAATTGTGCATCGGCCAGTCTGGCCGGCATTTCGCACTTATAGTGCAACTAGGGCCAAGGAGAACGGAAACGCTCATTTCTCAATAAGTAGAGGGAATCTAGCGGTCTCACTCGATCAGAAGGTGGGAAATATATAAATCTAGTGAGATAATAAGGTTCGAAAGGAATCTAATGCATATGTATATGGAAAATGGTGCATTGGCCAGGTCGGTCAGTATGGGAACTTAGAGTGCAAATGACATGGACGTGGTCGTGGACGTGGACGTGGACATGGATATGGACATGGACGTGGACATGGACGTGGACGTGGACATGGACGTTGACGTGGACATGGACGTGGACATGGACGTGGACGTGGACATGGACGTGGACGTGGACGTGGACGTGGACATGGACGTAGACGTGGACGTGGACGTGGACGTGGACGTGGACGTGGTCGTGGACGTGGACGTGGACGTGGACGTGGACGTGGACGTGGACGTGGAATTGGACGAGGACGTGCACGTGGACGAAGACATGGTCGTGGACGTGGACGTGGACGTAGACATGGACGTAGACGTGGACGTGGACGTGGACATGGACGTGGACCTGGTCGTGGACGTGGACGTGGAGGAACATGGACGTGGACGTGGACATGGACATGGACGTGGACGTGGACGTGGACGTGGACGTGGACGTTGACGTGGACGCGGACCTGGTCGTGGACGCGGACATGGATGTGGACGTGGACATGGACGTGGACGTGGACATGGACGTGGACGTGGACATGGACGTGGACGCGGACGTGGACGTGGACGTGGACATGGACGTAGACATGGTCGTGGACGTGGACATGGACATGGACGTGGACGTGGTCGTGGACGTAGACGTGGACGTGTACGTGGACGCGGACGTGGACGTGGACAAGGACGTGGACGTGGACGTGGACGTGGACGTGGAGGACTTGGACGTGGACGTGGACGTGGACGTGGACGACTTGGACGTGGACATGGACGTGGACATAGACGTGGACATAGACGTGGACGTGGACGTAGACATGGACGTAGACGTGGACGTGGACGTAGACGTGGACATGGACGTGGACGTGGACGTGGACGTGGACGTAGACATGGACGTGGACGTGGTCGTGGACGTGGACGTGGACGTGGACGTGGACATGAAGGTGGACATGGACGTGGACATGGACGTGGACGTGGACGTGGACGTGGACATGTACGTGGACGTGGACGTGGACGTGGACCTGGTCCTGGACGTGGACATGGACGTGGACGTGGACATGGACGTGGACGTGGACGTGGACGTGGACGTGGACATGGACATGGACGTGGACGTGACGTGGACGTGTGTCAAACATTATATATGTTATGCTTGTGTAGGCTACAGTGGGTTAGCCTATAGGGGGTACACAATTCTAGGGTTTACTACTTGTACTCATTTCCCTTCTAGTTCATCCATTCCTGCTTACTCATTTCACATGGTATCAGAGCGGGTTCCCTGTGGAACTCTGCCTAGGGCCCACCGAAGCGCGCCCCGAGGCGCGCTCAACTTTTTTTTTCCGCTATCAAGCGACCCTCCGTGTCGCCTCCCTCCCACACGCGGCCCAGCCGCCCGCTACGATCGCGGCCCCAGCCGCCTGCTCGACGCGGCCCCCAGCCGCCTGCTCGACGCGGCCCCAGCCGCCTGCTCGACGCGGCCCCCAGCCGCCTGCTCGACGCGGCCCCCAGCCGCGTGCTCGACGCGGCCCTGCCGCCCGCTACGCCGCGGCCGCCGCCTGCTACGACCGCGGCCCCGGCCGCCTGCTACGACCGCGGCCCCCAGCCGCCTGTTCGACCGCGGCCCCGCCGCCCGCTCCTGTCGCGGCCCCCAGCCGCCTGCTTGACGCGGCCCTGCCGCCCGCTACGCCGCGGCCGCCGCCTGCTACGACCGCGGCCCCGGCCGCCTGCTACGACCGCGGCCCCAGCCGCCTGTTCGACCGCGGCCCAGCCGCCCGCTCCTGTCGCGGCCCCCAGCCGCCTGCTCGACGCGGCCCTGCCGCCCGCTACGCCGCGGCCGCCGCCTGCTACGACCGCGGCCCCGGCCGCCTGCTACGACCGCGGCCCCCAGCCGCCTGTTCGACCGCGGCCCCGCCGCCCGCTCCTGTCGCGGCCCCCAGCCGCCTGCTTGACGCGGCCCTGCCGCCCGCTACGCCGCGGCCGCCGCCCACTACGATCGCGGCCCCGGCCGCCTGCTACGACCGCGGCCCCAGCCGCCTGTTCGACCGCGGCCCCGCCGCCTACTACCGTAGCGGCCCCGGCCGTCTTCTCGCGCGGCCCAGCCGCCCACCTACTACCGGGAGCCGAGCCGCCCTGCAGCCGAGCCGCCCGGGAGCCGAGCCGCCCTGCACCCGAGCCGCCCTGTCGCCGAGCCGCCCGGGAGCCGAGCCGCCCTGCCCCCGAGCTGCCCTGCCGCCGAGCCGCCCGGGAGCCGAGCCGCCCTGCGCCCGAGCCGCCCAGCACCCGAGCCGCCAGGTCGCTGAGCCGCCTTTCTGCATACCTACTCGACCTGCCCTGCCTGGTGAGCACAGTCCCACTGCCACTGCAAGCTCTTTCCCTACTGCTTGCACTGCGTCGCTGTCGTCGCCATGGCTACCCCTAGTGTCCTAGCTTTTGACGCTGAGGGTCGCGCCATTGATTTTGAGGTCTGGTTAGACGACCTGCAGCTGTTCTTACAGTGCGACAGGGCTGACGACCTTTCTCTCTTTGACCTCACCTCTGGCGCCTCTCCTGCTCCTGCTGCTGATGCTGATCCCGCTGTCCGCTCTAAGTGGGCCACCCGCGATGCTGCTGCACGTCTTGCTGTGCGTCGCCACCTCCCTACCTCTGAGCGTGCGCAATATAGTCAGTACAAGAGTGCTCAGACCTTGTACGACGCTGTAGTTGCGCGCTACTCCTCCCCTTTCCTGACCTCTCTGCCTTTCCCACTGTCGCTGACCTCATTACGCACCTCCGCACTAGTGACACTCGCTACCGCGCCGCCCTTCCTGCTGAGTTCTGCGCTAAGAACCCCCCCCCCATGTACATCGCTCTCTACTACGTAGTCGCGCGCCTCCCTGACTCCCTTCGCGTCGTCAGGGACCACTTTCTCGTAGTCTGTCCCACCACCCTCACCGTCGACCTCCTCGAGAAGGCCCTCCTTGCAGCGGAGAAGAGCATAGTCGCTGTAGGTGCTTCTCGTGGTGACCCTCGCACCCCCATCTTTGAGGGGTGCTCTCCTTCCCCCTTGCTGCCCTCTGTTGCCTCTGCTGCTGCTGCCGACCTGCTTGGTCTTGAGTCGGTCGGCGCGGCGTCTGCCCCTAGTGGGAGACGTCGCTCCAGCAAGGGCAAGGGGGGCAAGGGCGCGGGTGGAGCTGGAGGGGGCGGTGGCGGTGGCGGCGGTGGCAGCGGAGGGAGTGGGGGTGGCGGCGGGACTAGTGGCGGGGGTGGTGGTGGTGGTGGTGGCAGCAGCGGCGGAGACGGTGGTGGTGGAGCCAGCGGTGGTGGTGGAGGCAGCGGCGGAGGTGGAGGCGGCGGAGGTGGAGGTGGTGGAGGCGGCAGCGGAGGAGGCAGTGGTGGTGGAGGAGGTGGAGCTGGTCGGGGTGGTACCCAGCAGCGTAGCGGTGGTGGTGGTGGCCAGCGCTCGCACCGGCAGCAGCAGCAGCGCTCGCGGGACATCCCTTCGCCTCAGCAGCTTCGTGAGTGGTACGCTGGGCGTCAGAGGGGTGGGGGTACTGGTCCCTGCACCTACGTTCTTCGTTCCGGCGACCGCGCGGGTGAGCAGTGTGGGGGTGCCCACGCCACCCAGCGCTGCTTTGGCCGCCTGACGGACGCCTGGCGTCAGTAGTTCCCTGGGGCTAGTGAGATCCCTCGCTGGGATGAGCTTCTCAGGGCTGGTGTAGCGATCTTTGATCTTGATTTTGATGCTATCCTTACTGCTATGTATGTTGTGGATTATAGTGAGGAGAATGAGGGTTACCGTTGTTTCCGGCCCGACCCGGGCATTGGTACTGCTGCGCTAGGTGCTTGTGAGGCTGCTGCTCTAGGTGCCAGTGCGTCTGCGCTCTCAGGTACTGGTGAGACTGCGCTCTCAGGTACTGCGTCGTCCTCGTCCTCCCTCACTTTCACACTTGACTCCGGAGCTTCTCACACAGCGACGGGTCAGCAGTAGAAGGAGCAAACCCAAGAGCCGCAAGCGTAGTCCTCAGTGTGTCGTGCCACTCACGCGGTGCCTGGCGGAGACCGTAGACTGGCCGTCGGAGGCTCCACTGGGTGCCAGGAGGGAAAGTCCCAGTGAAGCCAGGTGGACGGCGCAGCCAGATCTCCTCGTGCAGGCTACCCTGCAGGAACGCAGTGCTGAAGTCGAGAGAGTGAAGCTCGTAGTCGCGCTGAGCGGCTATGTGCAGCAGCACCCGAAGAGTGGTCATCTTCGGGGTGGGAGAGAAGGTCTGAAAGTAGTCAACTCCCTGCCGCTGACTGAAGCCACGAGCAACGTACCGCGCCTTGAAGACAGGTGGAGAGCCCGGCGGCCGCTTCACCCGGAAGATCCACATGCCACTGACTATGTTCGCCCCAGGAGGGGGAACTGCGTCAACGTAGGTGCCTGTGGACTTCCAGGAAGCCGTCTCTGCATCCATAGCTGCCTGCCACTGAGAGGAGTAGGGACCCTCTACAGCCTCCGCGTAAGAACGCGGAGTCGGGATGTCTAGTGCATCCGGGTCTCCCTCAGGGGCAAGCAGTACAGACGCGAGATGAGGTGAAGCAGCCGCTAGACACTGTAACTCCTCCTGTCTGTCCTCTAGGACGTCCGTGCCAAGAGCACACTCACCCCCGACGGACGGAGGACAGACAGACGCAGACTCAGCAACAAGACCAGCAGCGTAGTCGAGACGACAGCGAGCAGCAAAGTCAACGAGCTCAGCGACTAGAGCAGACGCAGCAGTGGACTCAAAAGAGGGGTCAGTGACGACAGTAGCAAGCAGACGCGTGACAGTAGGACTGGCAGCGCGAAGAGAGTCCGACTCAGGGTCGGCAAGCGCAGGAAGAGAGGACTCAGGAGGAGAAGGCAAAGGGGCACGCAGAGGAGCAGTGGACGGACGCAGAGACATCCGGTGCGTGCCAGGGACAGGAGGAGGACGCTGACGCGAACCGCGACCACTAGCGCGAGCAGCACGAACAGGCGACGCGGGACGAGACGCAGGCTCACGGCGCTCAGCAAGACCTCTAGTAGGACCAGTGTAAGGAGAGGGAGCAGGCAGAGGAGAGGAGGACTCCAACAGTGACTGCGACTGGACAGGCTGTGGACACTCTACCGAAGGAGAAAGACCAAGAACCTGCTGTAGGAGCGGAACGAAGTACGGCCGAGGCCGCGCGGCAGCTCCAGACACAGCAGGGACAGCACCAGCACCCTGAGCGACAGCACCAGCGCCACCCACACCTCCAGCGGCAGGGCCAACAGCAGTAGGCTCAGCACGAACGCCCTCAGCACCTCCAGCTCCAGGAGGACCCGCAGGTCCAGCAGCTCCGGGACCGGCAGCATCCGCACCCTCGACGGTCGAAGAAGCTCCAGCTCCAGCTCCAGCAGCACCTCCAGACTCAGCAGCACGCCTCCAGCGGCGAGCATACCACTCGCGCAGCTCCTGTGGAGAGAGGGGCTCCCGGCGAGACGCAGCAGCAGGAGAAACCCCAGGCTCAGCAGCTCCAGACGCAGCAGGGACAGCACCAGCACCCTCAGCTACAGCACCAGCGCCACTCACACCTCCAGCGGCAGGACCAACAGCAGTAGGCTCAGCACGAACGCCCTCAGCAGCTCCAGCTCCAGGAGGACCCGCAGGTCCAGTAGCTCCGGGACCGGCAGCACCAGCACCCTCGACGGTCGAAGAAGCTCTGATACCATGTGAGAATAAGCGAACAGGAATGGATCAACTAGAAGTGAAAAGAGTACAAGTAGTAAACCCTAGAATTGTGTACCCCCTATGGGCTAACCCACTGTAGCCTACACAAGTATAACATATATAATGTTTGACATAAAGAAAATGGTGCATTGGCCAGGTCGGTCAGTATCGCAACTTAAAATGCAAATGCCAGGGAGAACGGAAGCGCTCAGATCTCGCATAGTACACGGAATCAAGTGGTCTCACTCAAATAGAAAGTAGAAAATATATTCATCTAGTGAACGTAAGGGTTTGAAAGGTAACTAACGCACATGTGTAGAGAAAATTGTGCATCGGCCAGTCTGGCCGGCATTTCGCACTTATAGTGCAACTAGGGCCAAGGAGAACGGAAACGCTCATTTCTCAATAAGTAGAGGGAATCTAGCGGTCTCACTCGATCAGAAGGTGGGAAATATATAAATCTAGTGAGCTAATAAGGTTCGAAAGGAATCTAATGCATATGTATATGGAAAATGGTGCATTGGCCAGGTCGGTCAGTATGGGAACTTAGAGTGCAAATGACATGGACGTGGTCGTGGACGTGGACGTGGACATGGATATGGACATGGACGTGGACATGGACGTGGACGTGGACATGGACGTTGACGTGGACATGGACGTGGACATGGACGTGGACGTGGACATGGACGTGGACGTGGACGTGGACGTGGACATGGACGTAGACGTGGACGTGGACGTGGACGTGGACGTGGACGTGGTCGTGGACGTGGACGTGGACGTGGACGTGGACGTGGACGTGGACGTGGAATTGGACGAGGACGTGCACGTGGACGAAGACATGGTCGTGGACGTGGACGTGGACGTAGACATGGACGTAGACGTGGACGTGGACGTGGACATGGACGTGGACCTGGTCGTGGACGTGGACGTGGAGGAACATGGACGTGGACGTGGACATGGACATGGACGTGGACGTGGACGTGGACGTGGACGTGGACGTTGACGTGGACGTGGACCTGGTCGTGGACGCGGACATGGATGTGGACGTGGACATGGACGTGGACGTGGACATGGACGTGGACGTCGACATGGTTGTGGACGCGGACGTGGACGTGGACGTGGACATGGACGTAGACATGGTCGTGGACGTGGACATGGACATGGACGTGGACGTGGTCGTGGACGTAGACGTGGACGTGGACGTGGACTTGGACGTGGACGTGGACGTGGACATGGACGTGGACATAGACGTGGACATAGACGTGGACGTGGACGTAGACATGGACGTAGACGTGGACGTGGACGTAGACGTGGACATGGACGTGGACGTGGACGTGGACGTAGACATGGACGTGGACGTGGTCGTGGACGTGGACGTGGACGTGGACGTGGACATGAAGGTGGACATGGACGTGGACATGGACGTGGACGTGGACGTGGACGTGGACATGTACGTGGACGTGGACGTGGACGTGGACCTGGTCCTGGACGTGGACATGGACGTGGACGTGGACATGGACGTGGACGTGGACGTGGACGTGGACGTGGACATGGACATGGACGTGGACGTGACGTGGACGTGTGTCAAACATTATATATGTTATGCTTGTGTAGGCTACAGTGGGTTAGCCTATAGGGGGTACACAATTCTAGGGTTTACTACTTGTACTCATTTCCCTTCTAGTTCATCCATTCCTGCTTACTCATTTCACATGGTATCAGAGCGGGTTCCCTGTGGAACTCTGCCTAGGGCCCACCGAAGCGCGCCCCGAGGCGCGCTCAACTTTTTTTTCCGCTATCGAGCGACCCTCCGTGTCACCTCCCTCCCACACGCGGCCCAGCCGCCCGCTACGATCGCGGCCCCAGCCGCCTGCTCGACGCGGCCCCCAGCCGCCTGCTCGACGCGGCCCCAGCCGCCTGCTCGACGCGGCCCCCAGCCGCCTGCTCGACGCGGCCCCCAGCCGCCTGCTCGACGCGGCCCTGCCGCCCGCTACGCCGCGGCCGCCGCCTGCTACGACCGCGGCCCCGGCCGCCTGCTACGACCGCGGCCCCCAGCCGCCTGTTCGACCGCGGCCCCGCCGCCCGCTCCTGTCGCGGCCCCCAGCCGCCTGCTTGACGCGGCCCTGCCGCCCGCTACGCCGCGGCCGCCGCCTGCTACGACCGCGGCCCCGGCCGCCTGCTACGACCGCGGCCCCAGCCGCCTGTTCGACCGCGGCCCAGCCGCCCGCTCCTGTCGCGGCCCCCAGCCGCCTGCTCGACGCGGCCCTGCCGCCCGCTACGCCGCGGCCGCCGCCTGCTACGACCGCGGCCCCGGCCGCCTGCTACGACCGCGGCCCCCAGCCGCCTGTTCGACCGCGGCCCCGCCGCCCGCTCCTGTCGCGGCCCCCAGCCGCCTGCTTGACGCGGCCCTGCCGCCCGCTACGCCGCGGCCGCCGCCCACTACGATCGCGGCCCCGGCCGCCTGCTACGACCGCGGCCCCAGCCGCCTGTTCGACCGCGGCCCCGCCGCCTACTACCGTAGCGGCCCCGGCCGTCTTCTCGCGCGGCCCAGCCGCCCACCTACTACCGGGAGCCGAGCCGCCCTGCAGCCGAGCCGCCCGGGAGCCGAGCCGCCCTGCACCCGAGCCGCCCTGTCGCCGAGCCGCCCGGGAGCCGAGCCGCCCTGCCCCCGAGCTGCCCTGCCGCCGAGCCGCCCGGGAGCCGAGCCGCCCTGCGCCCGAGCCGCCCAGCACCCGAGCCGCCAGGTCGCTGAGCCGCCTTTCTGCATACCTACTCGACCTGCCCTGCCTGGTGAGCACAGTCCCACTGCCACTGCAAGCTCTTTCCCTACTGCTTGCACTGCGTCGCTGTCGTCGCCATGGCTACCCCTAGTGTCCTAGCTTTTGACGCTGAGGGTCGCGCCATTGATTTTGAGGTCTGGTTAGACGACCTGCAGCTGTTCTTACAGTGCGACAGGGCTGACGACCTTTCTCTCTTTGACCTCACCTCTGGCGCCTCTCCTGCTCCTGCTGCTGATGCTGATCCCGCTGTCCGCTCTAAGTGGGCCACCCGCGATGCTGCTGCACGTCTTGCTGTGCGTCGCCACCTCCCTACCTCTGAGCGTGCGCAATATAGTCAGTACAAGAGTGCTCAGACCTTGTACGACGCTGTAGTTGCGCGCTACTCCTCCCCTGCCACTGCTGCACTGAGCCGTCTCATGCTTCCCTACCTCTTTCCTGACCTCTCTGCCTTTCCCACTGTCGCTGACCTCATTACGCACCTCCGCACTAGTGACACTCGCTACCGCGCCGCCCTTCCTGCTGAGTTCTGCGCTAAGAACCCCCCCCCCATGTACATCGCTCTCTACTACGTAGTCGCGCGCCTCCCTGACTCCCTTCGCGTCGTCAGGGACCACTTTCTCGCAGTCTGTCCCACCACCCTCACCGTCGACCTCCTCGAGAAGGCCCTCCTTGCAGCGGAGAAGAGCATAGTCGCTGTAGGTGCTTCTCGTGGTGACCCTCGCACCCCCATCTTTGAGGGGTGCTCTCCTTCCCCCTTGCTGCCCTCTGTTGCCTCTGCTGCTGCTGCCGACCTGCTTGGTCTTGAGTCGGTCGGCGCGGCGTCTGCCCCTAGTGGGAGACGTCGCTCCAGCAAGGGCAAGGGGGGCAAGGGCGCGGGTGGAGCTGGAGGGGGCGGTGGCGGTGGCGGCGGTGGCAGCGGAGGGAGTGGGGGTGGCGGCGGGACTAGTGGCGGGGGTGGTGGTGGTGGTGGTGGCAGCAGCGGCGGAGACGGTGGTGGTGGAGCCAGCGGTGGTGGTGGAGGCAGCGGCGGAGGTGGAGGCGGCGGAGGTGGAGGTGGTGGAGGCGGCAGCGGAGGAGGCAGTGGTGGTGGAGGAGGTGGAGCTGGTCGGGGTGGTACCCAGCAGCGTAGCGGTGGTGGTGGTGGCCAGCGCTCGCACCGGCAGCAGCAGCAGCGCTCGCGGGACATCCCTTCGCCTCAGCAGCTTCGTGAGTGGTACGCTGGGCGTCAGAGGGGTGGGGGTACTGGTCCCTGCACCTACGTTCTTCGTTCCGGCGACCGCGCGGGTGAGCAGTGTGGGGGTGCCCACGCCACCCAGCGCTGCTTTGGCCGCCTGACGGACGCCTGGCGTCAGTAGTTCCCTGGGGCTAGTGAGATCCCTCGCTGGGATGAGCTTCTCAGGGCTGGTGTAGCGATCTTTGATCTTGATTTTGATGCTATCCTTACTGCTATGTATGTTGTGGATTATAGTGAGGAGAATGAGGGTTACCGTTGTTTCCGGCCCGACCCGGGCATTGGTACTGCTGCGCTAGGTGCTTGTGAGGCTGCTGCTCTAGGTGCCAGTGCGTCTGCGCTCTCAGGTACTGGTGAGACTGCGCTCTCAGGTACTGCGTCGTCCTCGTCCTCCCTCACTTTCACACTTGACTCCGGAGCTTCTCGCTCCTTCTTTCGAGACCGCACTACCCTTACGCCGCTCGGCCGGCCGGTTGCAGTCTCCCTTGCTGACCCCTCTGGAGGTCCTGTCCTGTCTCACTTCTCCACTGTCCTCCCGTGTCCGGCTGCCCCTTCGGGCACCCTGTCGGGTCTGTACCTTCCCTCGTTCTCCACGAACTTGGTGAGTGGAGCGGACCTGCAGGATGGGGGTGTTCACCAGTTCACTCCTGCGAGTCAGCGGGTGACCCACTGCACGGAGGCACGCACAGGCCGACACCTGGCCACGTTCTCGCGTCGGCCGGGGTCGAGTCTCTACACCCTGACCGTTGAGTCTCCTCCTGTCCCTGCGTCTGGTCAGGTGGCTGCGTCGGGTCAGGTACTTGCTGCTGCGTCCCGGTCAGGTCCTGAGTCTGCCCCCTGTTCTTGTCGCCTCTTGTCTCACGAGACTCTCCTGTGGCACCACCGTCTTGGCCACCCCTCCTTGCCCAGTCTTCGGAGCATGGCTTCCCGTGTCCTTGTCTCTGGTCTTCCCCAGTCTCTCCCTCCTCTCCCCTCCGGGCCAGGACCTTCCTGTGTCCCCTGTGTCGAGGGTCGCCTCCGGGCTACTCCTCACTCCTCCCACTTCCCCCCGACAGAGGCTCCCCTGCAGACGCTTCACATGGATGTGTGGGGCCCAGCCCCTGTCCGTGGGCAGGGTTACGAGCGCTACTTCCTGTTGGTGGTTGACGACTACTCGCGTTACACCACAGTCCTCCCCTTGCGCAGCAAGGGTGCGGTCACTGAGGTGCTGATCGACTGGATCCGCGAGGCTCGTCTCCAGCTCAGGAAGAGCTTCGGCTCGGACTTTCCTGTTCTGCGTCTGCACTCTGACAGAGGCGGAGAGTTCTCTTCTCGCCTTCTGCGGGACTACTGTCGTGCACGGGGGATCCGCCAGACCTTCACGCTTCCGGACTCACCACAGCAAAATGGGATTGCTGAGCGCCGCATTGGCATGGTCATGGATGTCGCTCGTACGTCCATGATGCATGCGGCTGCCCCCCATTTTCTGTGGCCGTTTGCGGTGAGGTACGCGGCGCATCAGCTCAACCTTCACCCCCGGGTCTCTCGGCCTGCGATGTCCCCAGTCTTGCTGTGGACGGGGAAGGTTGGCGATGCGTCTGTGTTCCGTGTCTGGGGATCTCGGGCGTTTGTCCGCGACTTGTCTGCGGACAAGCTGTCCCCTCGTGCTGCTCCCTGTGTCTTCCTTGGCTTCCCCACTGACGCCCCAGGGTGGCAGTTTTACCACCCCTCCTCTCGTCGTGTTCTGTCCTCCCAGGACGTCACGTTCGACGAGTCAGTCCCCTTCTACCGTCTCTTCCCCTACCGCACTCCTTCCCTCCCCCCTCCCCCGGACTTCCTTGTGCCGGTTCCCCCCCCGGTAGACCCCCTCCCCCCTCAGGTTCCTGCCCCCTCAGGTGTGTCCCAGGTAGACGCCGTTGACCCGGTCGAGGTTACTGGTGACTCTGGTGCTGCTGCGGGTGCTGAGCCTGGGGGTGCTGACTCTGGGGGTGCTGTGCGCGGGGGTGCTGAGCCTGGGGGTGCTACTGGTGGGGGTGCTGGGCCTGAGGGTGCTACTCCTGAGGGTGCGGAGCCTGGGGGTGCTTAGCCGGGGGGTGCTGTGCCTGGAGGTGCTGGGTCTGGGGGTGCTGGGTCGGGAGCTGCTGGGCCTGGGGGTACTGAGCTGGGAGCTGCTGAGCCTGGGGGTGCTACGTCTGGAGCTGCTGAGCCTGGGGTTTCTCCTGCTGCTGCGTCTCGCCGGGAGCCCCTCTCTCCACAGGAGCTGCGCGAGTGTTTCGCTCGCCGCTGGAGGCGTGCTGCTGAGTCTGGAGGTGCTGCTGGAGCTGGAGCTGGAGCTTCTTCGACCGTCGAGGGTGCGGGTGCTGCCGGTCCCGGAGCTGCTGGACCTGCGGGTCCTCCTGGAGCTGGAGCTGCTGAGGGCGTTCGTGCTGAGCCTGCTGCTGTTGGTCCTGCCGCTGGAGGTGTGGGTGGCGCTGGTGCTGTAGCTGAGGGTGCTGGTGCTGTCCCTGCTGAGTCTGGAGCTGCCGCGCGGCCTCGGCCGTACTTCGTTCCGCTCCTGCAGCAGGTTCTTGGTCTTTCTCCTCCAGTAGAGGGTCCACCGCCTGTCCAGTCGCAGTCCCTACTGGAGCCTTCCTCTCCACTGCCTGCTCCCTCTCCTTACACTGGTCCTACTGGAGGTCTTGCTGAGCGTCGTGAGCCTGCGTCTCGTCCCGCGTCGCCTGTTCGTGCTGCTCGCGCTAGTGGTCGCAGTTCGCGTCAGCGTCCTCCTCCTGTCCCTGGCACGCACCGGATGTCTCTGCGTCCGTCCACTGCTCCTCTGCGTGCCCCTTTGCCTTCTCCTCCTGAGTCCTCTCTTCCTGCGCTTGCCGACCCTGAGTCGGACTCTCTTCGCGCTGCGAGTCCTACTGTCACGCGTCTGCTTGCTACTGTCGTCACTGACCCCTCTTTTGAGTCCACTGCTGCGTCTGCTCTAGTCGCTAAGCTCGTTGACTTTGCTGCCCGCTGTCGTCTCGACTACGCTGCTAGTCTTGTTGCTGAGTCTGTCTGTCCTCCGTCCGTCGGGGGTGAGTGTGCTCTTGGCACGGACGTCCTAGAGGACAGGCAGGAGGAGTTACAGTGTCTAGCGGCTGCTTCACCTCATCTCGCGTCTGTACTGCTTGCCCCTGAGGGAGACCCGGATGCACTAGACATCCCGACTCCACGTTCTTACGCGGAGGCCGTAGAGGGTCCCTACTCCTCTCAGTGGCAGGCAGCTATGGATGCAGAGATGGCTTCCTGGAAGTCCACAGGCACCTACGTTGACGCGGTTCCCCCTCCTGGGGCGAACATCGTCAGTGGCATGTGGATCTTCAGGGTGAAGCGCCCGCCGGGCTCTCCACCTGTTTTCAAGGCACGGTACGTTGCTCGTGGCTTCAGTCAGCGGCAGGGAGTTAACTACTTTCAGACCTTCTCTCCCACCCCGAAGATGACCACTCTTCGGGTGCTGCTGCACATAGCCGCTCAGCGCGACTACGAGCTTCACTCTCTCGACTTCAGCACTGCGTTCCTGCAGGGTAGCCTGCACGAGGAGATCTGGCTTCGCCGTCCACCTGGCTTCACTGGGACTTTCCCTCCTGGCACCCAGTGGAGCCTCCGACGGCCAGTCTACGGTCTCCGCCAGGCACCGCGTGAGTGGCACGACACACTGAGGACTACGCTTGCGGCTCTTGGGTTTGCTCCTTCTACTGCTGACCCGTCGCTGTTTCTTCGCACCGACACTTCCCTGCCGCCGTTCTACATCCTCGTGTACGTCGACGACTTGGTCTTTGCCACAGCGGACACTGCTGGACTCGCCTACGTGAAGTCCGAGCTGCTGAAGAGACACACGTGCACAGACCTGGGTGAACTGCGCAGCTACCTTGGCTTGCAGATCACTCGGGACAGAGCACGCCGCACCATTACCTTGACTCAGTCACACATGGTGCAGCAGGTCCTTCAGCGCTTCGGCTTCACGTACTCCTCGCCTCAGGCCACTCCTCTGCCTACTCGCCACTCACTCTCAGCTCTGCCTTCGGATGAGTCCGTAGAGTCGAGTGGTCCGTATGCAGAGCTTGTTGGCTGCCTCATGTACCTGATGACCTGCACACGACCTGACCTTGCATACCCTCTGAGCATTCTTGCACGCTATGTTGCTCCTGGGAGACACAGACCAGAGCACATGGCTGCAGCGAAGAGGGTATTGCGCTACCTGTGCAGTACGTCGGGTATGGGGCTAGTGCTTGGAGGGCGGAGTCCAGTGGTCCTTACCGGCCACGCGGACGCTTCTTGGGCTGACGACCAGGCTACGCAGCGGTCGTCACAGGGTTACACCTTCAGCCTTGGTTCCGGCTCTGTCTCGTGGCGGTCTACTCGCTCGTCTTCGGTTCTCGGCTCCAGTTGTGAGGCTGAGATCTACGCCGGGGCCATGGCTGCACAGGAGCTTCGCTGGCTCACCTACCTGCTGACTGACCTTGGAGAGCCGCCTCGTTCTCCTCCAGTGCTGTACGTAGACAACAAGGCCATGCTTACCTTGTGTCGAGAGCAGCGCTTGGAGCACAGAACGAAGCACATTGCTCTCCGCTACTTCCTTGCTCGTGAGCTGCAGCAGCGTGGTCAGTTGCGACTTGCGTACGTGGCCTCTGAGGCCAACACTGCTGATGTGTTCACCAAGGCACTCGCGCCTTGTGACCATCAGCGCTTTTGCACCCAGCTGGGTCTTGTGCCTGTCTTGCCTCACTTGCTCTCCTCTTGACTTTACCTGTACTGTGACATATATATATACCTGCTCTTGCTTGTCTAGTTTTATATATATGTCTGTACTCCTGCATGTGAACTGGCCTCTGGCCCTGCTCTTGTGCTCGGACTGTGTGGTGACTTTGTGATCCACCCTGAGCTTTGCTTTGCTTTGCTTGACTGGTCTTGTGACCCCTTGTTCTCCCCCACTTTGCCTATGGGGGTGTGTCAAACATTATATATGTTATGCTTGTGTAGGCTACAGTGGGTTAGCCTATAGGGGGTACACAATTCTAGGGTTTACTACTTGTACTCATTTCCCTTCTAGTTCATCCATTCCTGCTTACTCATTTCACAACGTGGACATGGTTATGGACGTGGACGTGGACATGGACGTGGACGTGGACGTGGACGTGGACGAAGACATGGTCGTGGACGTGGACGTGGACGTAGACATGGACGTAGACTTGGACGTGGACGTGGACGTGGACGTGGTCGTGGACGTGGACGTGGACGTGGAGGAACATGGACGTGGACGTGGACGTGGACGTGGACATTGACGTGGGCGTAGACGTGGACGTGGACGTGGACGTGGACGAAGACATGGTCGTGGACGTGGACGTGGACGTGGACGTGGACGTGGACATGGACGTGGACGTGGACGTGGACTTGGACGTGGACGTGGACGTTGACGTGGACGTGAACGTGGACGTGGACGTGGACAGGGACATGGACGTGGACGTGGACGTGGACATGGTCGTGGACGTGGACGTGGACGTGGACATGGTCGTGGACGTGGACGTGGACGTGGACGTGGACATGGACGTGGACGTGGACGTGGACATGGACATGGACGTGAACGCGGACGTGGACGTGGACAGGGACGTGGACGTGGACGTAGACGTGGACGTGGACATGGACGTGGACGTGGACGTGACGTGGACGTGGACATGGACGTGGACGTAAACGTGGACGTGGATATGGACGACGTGGATATGGACGTGGACGTGGACGTGGACGTGGACGTGGACATGGACGTGGATGTGGACATGGACGTGGACATGGACGTGGGAAGGGGATGGGGGGAAGTAGGGAAGGGGATGGGGGGGAGCAGGGAAGGGGATGGGGGGAAGCAGGGCAGGGGATACGGGGTAAGAGGGGATAGGATAGGGGGAAGCATGGCTAGGGATACGGGGAAGCAGGGAAGAGGATGGGGGGAACGTGGGCAGATGCCGGGGAGAGAGCTGGGGGGAGGATGGTGGGGAGCAGAGAGGGAATCAAAACGCTGTTTGATTGTGGTGGCGTAGCGACCACCTCTGTTTCTCCCCATCTGTTCCTCCCCATCTGTCCCACCCCTTCAGAAGGAATGAGGGAGGAAGGATGGGCTGGAGCTAGTAAGATGGGGAGAGGGGAAGAGCGGATGGAAACGCGGAGGTGGACATGGACGTGGACATGGACGTGGACGTGGACGTGGACGTGGACATGGACGTGGACGTGGACGTGGACGTGGACGTGGACATGGACGTGGACGTGGACGTGGACATGGACGTGGACGTGGACGTGGACGTGGACGTGGACGTGGACATGGACGTGGACGTGGACGTGGACATGGACGTGGACGTAGACGTGGACGTGGACGTGGACGTGGACATGGACGTAGACGTGGACGTGGACATTGACGTGGGCGTAGACGTGGACGTGGACGTGGACGTGGACGAAGACATGGTCGTGGACGTGGACGTGGACGTGGACGTGGACGTGGACATGGACGTGGACGTGGACGTGGACTTGGACGTGGACGTGGACGTTGACGTGGACGTGAACGTGGACGTGGACGTGGACAGGGACATGGACGTGGACGTGGACGTGGACATGGTCGTGGACGTGGACGTGGACGTGGACATGGTCGTGGACGTGGACGTGGACGTGGACGTGGACATGGACGTGGACGTGGACGTGGACATGGACATGGACGTGAACGCGGACGTGGACGTGGACAGGGACGTGGACGTGGACGTAGACGTGGACGTGGACATGGACGTGGACGTGGACGTGACGTGGACGTGGACATGGACGTGGACGTAAACGTGGACGTGGATATGGACGACGTGGATATGGACGTGGACGTGGACGTGGACGTGGACGTGGACGTGGACATGGACGTGGATGTGGACATGGACGTGGACATGGACGTGGGAAGGGGATGGGGGGAAGTAGGGAAGGGGATGGGGGGGAGCAGGGAAGGGGATGGGGGGAAGCAGGGCAGGGGATACGGGGTAAGAGGGGATAGGATAGGGGGAAGCATGGCTAGGGATACGGGGAAGCAGGGAAGAGGATGGGGGGAACGTGGGCAGATGCCGGGGAGAGAGCTGGGGGGAGGATGGTGGGGAGCAGAGAGGGAATCAAAACGCTGTTTGATTGTGGTGGCGTAGCGACCACCTCTGTTTCTCCCCATCTGTTCCTCCCCATCTGTCCCACCCCTTCAGAAGGAATGAGGGAGGAAGGATGGGCTGGAGCTAGTAAGATGGGGAGAGGGGAAGAGCGGATGGAAACGCGGAGGTGGACATGGACGTGGACATGGACGTGGACGTGGACGTGGACGTGGACATGGACGTGGACGTGGACGTGGACGTGGACGTGGACATGGACGTGGACGTGGACGTGGACATGGACGTGGACGTGGACGTGGACGTGGACGTGGACGTGGACATGGACGTGGACGTGGACGTGGACATGGACGTGGACGTAGACGTGGACGTGGACGTGGACGTGGACATGGACGTAGACGTGGACGTGGACGTTGACGTGGATATGGACGTGGACGTGGACGTGGACGTGGACGTGGAGGAGTTGGACGTGGACATGGACGTGGACGTGGACAAGGACGTGGAAGTGGACGTGGACGTGGACGTGGAGAACTTGGACGTGGACATGGACGTGAACGTGGACGTGGACATGGACGTGGAGGACTTGGACGTGGACATGGACGTGGACGTGGACGTGGACATAAACGTGGGCGTGGACATGGAGGTGGACGTGGACGTGGACGTCGACATGGACGTGGACGTGGACGTGGACGTGGACGTGGACGTGGACGTGGACGTGGACATGGTCGTGGACATGGACATGAACATGGACGTGGACATGGTCGTGGACGTGGACGTGGACATGGACGTGGACGTGGACGCGACGTGGACGTGGACGTGGACGTGGACGTGCACCTGGTCGTGGACATGGACGTGGACGTGGACGTGGACGTGGACGTGGACGTGGACATGGACGTGGACGTGGACGTGGACGTGGACGTGGACGTGGACGTGGACTGGGACATGGACGTGGAGGTGGACGTGGAGTGGACGTGGACGTGGACGTCGACGTGGACGTGGACGTGGACGTGGACGTGGACGTGGACGTGGGAGTGGACGTGGGAGTGGACGTGGAGTGGACGTGGACGTGGACGTGGACGTGGACGTGGACGTGGACGTTGACGTGGACGTGGACGAGGACGTGGACGTTGACGTGGACGTGGACGTGGACGTGGACGTGGACATGGACGTGGACGTGGACGTGGACGTGGACGTGGACGTGGACGTGGACATGGACGTGGACGTGGACGTGGACGTGGACGTGGAGGACGTGGATGTGGACGTGGACGTGGACGTGGAGAACTTGGACGTCGACATGGACGTGAACGTGGACGTGGACGTGGACGTGGACGTGGACGTGGACGTGGACGTGGACGTGGAGAACTTGGACGTGGACATGGACGTGAACGTGGACGTGGACGTGGACGTGGAGGACTTGGACGTGGACATGGACGTGGACGTGGAGTGGACGTGGACGTGGACGTTGACGTGGACGTGGACGTGGACATGGACGTGGACGTGACGTGGACGTGGACGTGGACGTGGACGTGGACCTGGACGTGGACGTGGACGTGGACATAGACGTGGACGTGGACGTGGACGTGGACGTGGACGTGGACGTGGACATGGACGTGGACGTGGACGTGGACGTGGACGTGGACGTGGACGTGGAGTGGACGTGGACGTGGACGTGGACGTGGACGTGGACGTGGACATGGACGTGGACGTGGACGTGGACGTGGACGTGGAGATGGACGTGGACGTGGAAGTGGACGTGGACATGGACGTGGACGTAGACGTGGACGTGGACGTGGACATGGACGTGGACGTGGACGTGGACGTGGAGGACGTGGACGTGGACGTAGACGTGGACGTGGAGAACTTGGACGTGGACATGGACGTGAACGTGGACGTGGACGTGGACGTGGAGGACTTGGACGTGGACATGGATGTGGACGTGGACGTGGACGTGGACGTGGACGAGGACTTGGACGTGGACGTGGACATGGAAGTGGACGTGGACGTGGACGTGGACATGGACATGGACATGGACGTGGACGTGGACGTGGACGTGGACCTAGACGTGGACGTGGACGTGGACGTGGACGTGGACATGGACGTGGACGTGGACATAGACGTGGACGTGGACGTGGACGTGGACGTGGACGTGGACATGGACGTGGACGTGGACGTGAACAAGACGTGGACGTGGACGTGGACGTGGACGTGGACGTGAACAAGACGTGGACGTGAACATGGACGTGGACGTGGACATGGACGTGGACGTGGACATGAACGTGGACATGGACGTGGACATGGACGTGGACCTGGACATGGACGTGGACATGGACGTGGACATGGACGTGGACATGGACGTGGACGTGGACGTGGGCGTGGACGTGAAGATGGACGTGGACGTGGACGTGGAGGACTTGGACGTTGAGGTTGACGTTGACGTGGACGTGGACGTGGACGTGGACATGGACGAGGACGTGGACATGGACGTGGACGTGGACATGGACGTGGACATGTACGTGGACGTCGACGTGGAAGTGGACGTGGACGTGGAGAACTTGGACGTGGACATGGACGTGGACATGGACGTGGACGTGGACGTGGACGAAGACATGGTCGTGGATGTCGACGTGGACGTGGACGTGGACGTGGACATGGACTTAGACATGGACGTGGACGTGGACGTGGACGTGGTCGTGGACGTGGCTTGGTCGTGGACATGGACGTGGACGTGGACATGGACGTGGACGTGGACGTGGACGTAGACATGGACGTGGACCTGGACGTCCCTCTACTTTTTGAGAAATGAGCGTTTCCGTTCTCCTTGGCCCTAGTTGCACTATAAGTGCGAAATGCCGGCAAGTTTGGCCGATGCACAATTTTCTCTACACATGTGCGTTAGTTACCTTCCAAACCCTTACGTTCACTAGATGAATAGATTTCCTACTTTCTATTTGAGTGAGACCAGTTGATTCCGTGTACTATGCGAGATCTGAGCGCTTCCGTTCTCCCTGGCATTTGCATTTTAAGTACCAATACTGACCGACCTGGCCAATGCACCATTTTCTCTATACATGTGCATTGAATACATTTCAAACCTTTTTAGCTGACTAGATTTATATATTTCCCACCTTCTCATCAAGTGAGACCGTTAGATTCCCTCTACTTTTTGAGAAACGAGCGTTTCCATTCTCCCTGGCCCCACCTGCACTATGAGTGCGAAATGCCGGCCAGACTAGCCAATGCACCATTTTCTCTACACATGTGCGTTAGTTACCTTTCAAACCCTTACGTTCACTAGATGAATATATTTCCTACCTTATATTTGAGTGAGACCACTAGATTCCGTGTATTATGCGAGATCTGAGCGGTTCCGTTCTCCCATGCATTTGCACTCTAAGTTCCCATACTGACCGACCTGGCCGATGCACCACTTTCCATATACATATGCATTACATTCCTTCCGAACCTTATTAGCTCACTAGATTTATATATTTCCCACCTTCTGATCGAGTGAGACCGCTAGATTCCCTTTACTTTTTGAGAAATGAGCGTTTCCGTTCTCCTTGGCCCTACTTGCACTATAAGTGCGAAATGCCGGCCAGACTGGCCGATGCACCATTTTCTCTACACATGTGCGTTAGTTACCTTTCACACCATTACGTTCACTAGATGAATTTATTTCCTACCTTCTTTTTGAGTGAGACCACTAGATTCCGTGTACTATGCGAGATCTGAACGCTTCAGTTCTCCCTGGCATTTGCACTCTAAGTTCCCATACTGACCAACCTGGCCAATGCACCATTTTCCATATACATATGCATTAGATTCCTTTCAAACCTTATTAGCTCACTAGATTTATATATTTCCCACCTTCTGATCCAGTGATACCGCTAGATTCCCTCTACTTTTTGAGAAATGAGCGTTTCCGTTCTCCTTGGCCCTAGTTGCACTATAAGTGCGAAATGCCGGCCAGACTGGCCGATGCACCATTTTCTCTACACATGTGCGTTAGTTACCTTTCAAACCCTTACGTTCACTAGATGAATATATTTCCTACTTTCTATTTGAGTGAGACCACTTGATTCCGTGTACTATGCGAGATGTGAGCGCTTCCGTTCTCCCTGGCATTTGCATTCTAAGTTCCGATACAGACCGACCTGGCCAATGCACCATATTCTCTATACATGTGCGTTGAGTACATTTCAAACCTTTTTAGCTGACTAGATTTATATATTTCCCACCTTCTGATCGAATGAGACCATTAGATTCCCTCTACTTTTTGAGAAACGAGCGTTTCCGTTCTCTCTGGCCCCACCTGCACTATGAGTGCCAAATGCCGGCCAGACTGGCCGATGCACCATTTTCTCTTCACATGTGCGTTAGTTACCTTTCAAACCCTTACGTTCACTAGATGAATATATTTCCTACCTTATATTTGAGTGAGACCACTAGATTCCGTGCATTATGCGAGATCTGAGCGGTTCCGTTCTCCAAGGCATTTGCACTCTAAGTTCCCATACTGACCGACCTGGCCAATGCACCACTTTCCATATACATATGCATTAGATTCCTTCCGAACCTTATTAGCTGACTAGATTTATATATTTCCCACCTTCTGATCGAGTGAGACCGCTAGATTCCCTTTACTTTTTGAGAAATGAGCGTTTCCATTCTCCTTGGCCCTACTTGCACTATAAGTGCGAAATGCCGGTCAGACTGGCCGATGCACCATTTTCTCTACACATGTAGGTTAGTTACCTTTCAAACCTTTACGTTCACTAGATGAATTTATTTCCTACCTTCTATTTGAGTGAGACCACTAGATTCCGTGTACTATGCGAGATCTGAGCGCTTCCGTTCTCCCTGGCATTTGCACTCTAAGTTCCCATACTGACCGACCTGGCCAATGCACCATTTTCCATATACATATGCATTAGATTCCTTTCGAACCTTATTAGCTCACTAGATTTATATAATTCCCACCTTCTGATCGAGTGAGACCGCTAGATTCCCTTTACTTTTTGAGAAATGAGCGTTTCCGTTCTCCTTGGCCCTACTTGCACTATAAGTGCGAAATGACGGCCAGACTGGCCGATGCACAATTTTCTCTACACATGTGGGTTAGTTACCTTTCAAACCCTTACGTTCACTAGATGAATATATTTCCTACTTTCTATTTGAGTCAGACCACTTGATTCCGTGTACTATGCGAGATCTGAGCGGTTCCGTACTCCGAGGCATTTGCACTCCAAGTTCCCATACTGACCGACCTGGCCAATGCACCAATTTCCATATACATATGCATTAGATTCATTTCGAACCTTATTAGCTCACTAGATTTATATATTTCCCACCTTCTGATCGAGTGAAACTGCTAGATTCCATCTACTTTTTGAGAAATGAGCGTTTCCGTTCTCCTTGGCCGTACTTGCACTATAAGTGCGAAATGCCAGCCAGACTGGCCGATGCACCATTTTCTCTACACATGTGCGTTAGTTACCTTTCAAACCCTTACGTTCACTAGATGAATTTATTTCCTACCTTCTATTTGAGTGAGACCACTAGATTCCATGTACTATGCGAGATATGAGCGCTTCCGTTCTCCCTGGCATTTGCACTCTAAGTTCCCATACTTACCGACCTGGCCAATGCCCCATTTTCCATATACATATGCATTAGATTCCTTTCAAACCTTATTAGCTCACTAGATTTATATATTTCCCACCTTCTGATCGAGTGAGACCGCTAGATTCCCTCGACTATAGTTGCACTATAAGTGCGAAATGCCGGCCAGACTGGCCAATGCACAATTTTCTCTCCACATGTGCGTTAGTTACCTTTCAAACCTTTTCGTTTAGTAGATGAATATATTTCCTACTTTCTATTTGAGTGAGACCACTTGATTCCGTGTACTATGCGAGATCTGAGCGCTTCCGTTCTCCCTGGCATTTGCATTTTAAGTTCCGATACTGACCGACCTGGCCAATGCACCATTTTCTCTATACATGTGCGTTGAATACATTTCAAACCTTTTTAGCTGACTAGATTTATATATTTCCCACCTTCTGGTCGAGTCAGACCGTTAGATTCCCCCTACTTTTTGAGAAACGAGCGTTTCTGTTCTCCCTGGCCCCACCTGTTCTATGAGTGCGAAATCCCGGCCAGACTGGCCGATGCACCATTTTCTCTACACATGTGCGTTAGTTACCTTTCAAACCCTTACGTTCACTAGATGAATATATGTCCTACCTTATATTCGAGTGAGACCACTAGATTCCGTGTATTGTGCGAGATTTGAGCGGTTCCGTTCTCCCAGGCATTTGCACTCTAAGTTCCCATACTGACCGACCTGGCCAATACACCATTTTCCATATACATATGCATTAGATTCCTTCCGAACCTTATTAGCTCACTAGATTTATATATCTCCCACCTTCTGATCGAGTGAGACCGCTAGATTCCCTTTACTTTTTGAGAAATGAGCGTTTTCGTTCTCCTTGGCCCTACTTGCACTATAACTGCGAAATGCCGGCCAGACTGGCCGATGCACCATTCTTTTACACATGTGCGTTAGTTACATTTCAAACCCTTACGTTCGCTAGATGAATTTATTTCCTACATTCTATTTGAGTGAGACCACTAGATTCCGTGTACCATGCGAGATCTGAGCGCTTCCGTTCTCCCTGGCATTTGCACTCTAAGTTCCCATACGGACCGACCTGGCCAATGCACCATTTTTCATATACATATGCATTAGATTCCTTTCGAACCTTACTAGCTCACTAGATTTATATATTTCCCACATTCTGATCGAGTGAGACCGCTAGATTCCCATTACTTTTTGAGAAATGGGCGTTTCCGTTCTCCTTGGCCCTACTTGCACTATAAGTGCGAAATGCCGGCCAGACTGGCCGATGCACCATTTTCTCTACACATGTGCGTTAGTTACCTTTCAAACCCTTACGTTCACTAGATGAATATATTTCCTACCTTCTAGTTGAGTGAGACCACTAGATTCCGTGTACTATGCCAGATCTGAGCGCTTCCGTTCTCCCTGGCATTTGCACTCTAAGTTCCCATACTGACCGACCTGGCCAATGCACCATTTTCCATATACATATGCATTAGATTCCTTTCGAACCTTATTAGCTCACTAGATTTATATATTTCCCACCTTTTGATTGAGTGAGACCGCTAGATTCCCTTTACTTTTTGAGAAATGAGCGTTTCTGTTCTCCTTGGCCCTACTTGCACTATAAGTGCGAAATGCCGGCCAGACTGGCCGATGCACCATTTTCTCTACACTTGTGCGTTACTTACCTTTCAAACCCTTACGTTCACTAGATGAATTTATTTCCTACCTTCTATTTGAGTGAGACCACTAGATTCCGTGTACTATTCGAGATCTAAGCGCTTCCGTTCTCCCTGGCATTTGCACTCTAAGTGTGAAACAATGAGAAGAGGAATGAAATGACTAAGTCAGAAATTGGTACAAATAACAAACCCTAGGAATCTGTACCCCATATGTGCTACCCCACTACAGCCTACAAACATGTATCAGCTATAATGTTCTGACACACCCCCATAGGCAAAGTGGGGGAGAACAAGGGGTCACAAGACCAGTCAAGGAAAGCAAAGCAAGCTCAGGGTGGATCACAAAGTCACCACACAGTCCGAGCACAAGAGCAGGGCCAGAAGGCCAGTTCACATGCAGGAGTACAGACATATATATATTACTAGACAAGCAAGAGCAGGTATATATATATATCACAGTACAAGTGAAGTCAGGAAGAGAGCAAGTGAGGCAAGACAGGCACAAGACCCAGCTGGGTACAGAAGCGCTGATGGTCACAAGGCGCGAGTGCCTTGGTGAACACATCAGCAGTGTTGGCCTCAGAGGCCACGTACGCAAGTCGCAGCTGACCACGCTGCTGCAGCTCACGAGCAAGGAAGTAGCGGAGAGCAATGTGCTTCGTTCTGTGCTCCAGACGCTGCTCTCGACACAAGGCCAGCATGGCCTTGTTGTCTACGTACAGCACTGGAGGAGAACGAGGCGGCTCTCCAAGGTCAGTCAGCAGGTAGGTGAGCCAGCGAAGCTCCTGCGCAGCCATGGCCCCGGCGTAGATCTCAGCCTCACAACTGGAGCCGAGAACCGAAGACGAGCGAGTAGACCGCCACGAGACAGAGCCGGAACCAAGGCTGAAGGTGTAACCCTGTGATGACCGCTGCGTAGCCTGGTCGTCAGCCCAAGAAGCGTCCGCGTGGCCCGTAAGGACCACTGGACTCCGCCCTCCAAGCACTAGCCCCATGCCCGACGTACTGCACAGGTAGCGCAATACCCTCTTCGCTGCAGCCATGTGCTCAGGTCGGTGTCTCCCAGGAGCAACATAGCGTGCAAGGATGCTCAGAGGGTATGCAAGGTCAGGTCGTGTGCAGGTCATCAGGTACATGAGGCAGCCAACAAGCTCTGCATACGGGCCACTCGACTCTACGGACTCATCCGAAGGCAGAGCTGAGAGCGAGTGGCGAGTAGGTAGAGGAGTGGCCTGAGGCGAGGAGTACGTGAAGCCGAAGCGCTGAAGGACCTGCTGCACCATGTGTGACTGAGTCAGGGTAATGGTGCGGCGTGCTCTGTCCCGAGTGATCTGCAAGCCAAGGTAGCTGCGCAGTTCACCCAGGTCTGTGCACGTGTGTCTCTTCAGCAGCTCGGACTTCACGTAGGCGAGTCCAGCAGTGTCCGCTGTGGCAAAGACCAAGTCGTCGACGTACACGAGGATGTAGAGCGGGGGCAAGGAAGTGTCAGTGCGAAGAAACAGCGACGGGTCAGCAGTGGAAGGAGCAAACCCAAGAGCCGCAAGCGTAGTCCTCAGTGTGTCGTGCCACTCACGCGGTGCCTGGCGGAGACCGTAGACTGGCCGTCGGAGGCTCCACTGGGTGCCAGGAGGGAAAGTCCCAGTGAAGCCAGGCGGACGGCGCAGCCAGATCTCCTCGTGCAGGCTACCCTGCAGGAACGCAGTGCTGAAGTCGAGAGAGTGAAGCTCGTAGTCGCGCTGAGCGGCAACGTGCAGCAGCACCCGAAGAGTAGTCATCTTCGGGGTGGGAGAGAAGGTCTGAAAGTAGTCAACTCCCTGCCGCTGACTGAAGCCACGAGCGACGTAACGCGCCTTGAAGACAGGCGGAGAGCCCGGCGGCCGCTTCACCCTGAAGATCCACATGCCACTGACGATGTTCGCCCCAGGAGGGGGAACTGCGTCAACGTAGGTGCCTGTGGACTTCCAGTAAGCCATCTCTGCATCCATAGCTGCCTGCCACTGAGAGGAGTAGGGACCCTCTACGGCCTCCGCGTAAGAACGCGGAGTCGGGATGTCTAGTGCATCCGGGTCTCCCTCAGGGGCAAGCAGTACAGACGCGAGATGAGGTGAAGCAGCCGCTAGACACTGTAACTCCTCCTGCCTGTCCTCTAGGACGTCCGTGCCAAGAGCACACTCACCCCCGACGGACGGAGGACAGACAGACGCAGACTCAGCAACAAGACCAGCAGCGTAGTCTAAGCGACAGCGAGCAGCAAAGTCGACAAGCTCAGTGAGCAGGGCAGACGCAGCAGAAGACTCGAAAGAAGGGTCAGTGACCACAGTAGCAAGGAAACGCGTGACAGTAGGACTGGCAGCACGCAGAAAGTCCGACGCAGGGTCGGCAAGCGCAGGAAGAGAGGACGCAGGAGGAGAAGGCAAAGGGGCACGCAGAGGAGCAGTAGACGGACGCAAAGACATCTGGTGCGTGCCAGGGACAGGAGGAGGACGCTGACGCGAACCGCGACCAGTAGCGCGAGCAGGACGAACAGGCGACGCAGGACGAGACGCAGGCTCACGACGCTCAGCAAGACCTCCAGTAGGACCAGTGTAAGGAGAGGGAGCAGGTAGCGGAGAGGAAGGCTCCAGCAGGGACTGCGACTGGACAGGCGGTGGACTCTCTACCGGAGGAGAAAGACCAAGAACCTGCTGCAGTAGCGGAACGAAGTACGGTCGAGGCCGCTCAGCAGCTCCAGGCGCAGCAGGGACAGCTCCAGCACCCTCAGCGACAGCACTAGGGCCACCAACTCCTCCAGCAGCAGGACCAACAGCAGCAGTCTCAGCACCAACACCCTCAGCAGCGCCAGCTCCAAGAGGACCCGCAGGCCCAGCAGCTCCGGGACCGGCAGCACCAGCACCCTCGTCAGTCGAAGAAGGTCCTGCTCCAGCTCCAGCAGCACCCCCAGACTCAGCAGCACGCCTCCAACGATGAGCGAACCACTCGCGCAGCTCCTGTGGAGAGAGAGGCTCCCGGGGAGGCTGAGCAGCAGGAGAAACCCCAGGCGCAGCACCCCCAGGCTCAGCAGCTCCAGACACAGCACCCCCAGGCGCAGCAGCTCCCAACTCAGCACCCCCAGGCTCAGTAGCTCCCGACTCAGCACCCCCAGACCCAGCACCTCCAGTGACAGCACCCCCCGGCGCAGCACTCCTAGGCTCCGCACCCTCCGCACTAGCACCCCCAGGCTCAGGACCCCCAGCAGCAGCTCCTCCAGTCTCAGCACCCCCGCGGACAGCACCCCCAGAGTCAGCACCCCCAGGCTCAGCACCCGCAGCAGCACCAGAGTCACCAGTAACCTCGACCGGGTCAACGGCGTCTACCTGGGACACACCTGAGGGAGCAGGAACCTGAGGGGGAAGGGGGTCTACCGGGGGGGGAACCGGCACAAGGAAGTCCGGGGGAGGGGGGAGGGAAGGGGTGCGGTAGGGGAAGAGACGGTAGAAGGGGACCGACTCGTCGAACGTGACGTCCTGAGAGGACAGAACACGACGAGAGGAGGGGTGGTAGAACTGCCACCCTGGGGCGTCAGTGGGGAAGCCAAGGAAGACACAGGGAGCAGCACGAGGGGACAGCTTGTCCGCAAACAAGTCGCGGACAAACGCCCGAGATCCCCAGACACGAAACACAGACGCATCGCCAACCTTCCCCGTCCACAGCAAGGCTGGGGACATCGCAGGCCTAGAGACCCGCGGGTGAAGGTTGAGCTGATGCGCCGCGTACCTCACCGCAAACGGCCACAGAAAATGGGGGGCAGCCGCATGCATCATGGACGTACGAGCAACATCCATGATCATGCCAATGCGGCGCTCAGCAATCCCATTTTGCTGTGGTGAGTCCGGAAGCGTGAAGGTCTGGCGGATCCCCCGTGCACGACAGTAGTCTCGCAGAAGGCGAGAGGAGAACTCTCCGCCTCTGTCCGAGTGCAGACGCAGAACAGGAAAGTCCGAGCCGAAGCTCTTCCTGAGCTGGAGACGAGCCTCGCGGATCCAGTCGATCAGCACCTCAGTGACAGCACCCTTGCTGCGCAAGGGGAGGACTGTGGTGTAACGCGAGTAGTCGTCAACCACCAACAGGAAGTAGCGCTCGTAACCCTGCCCACGGACGGGGGCCGGGCCCCACACATCCATGTGAAGCGTCTGCAGCGGAGCCTCTGTCGGGGGGAAGTGGGAGGAGTGAGGAGTAGCCCGGAGGCGACCCTCGACACAGGGGACACTGGAAGGCCCTGGCCCGGGGGGGGGAGGAGGGAGAGACCGGGGAAGACTAGAGACAAGGACACGGGAAGCCATGCTCCGAAGACGAGCCAAGGAGGGGTGGCCTAGACGGTGGTGCCACAGGAGAGTCTCGTGAGACAGGAGGCGACAGGAACAGGGGGCAGACTCAGGACCTGACCGGGACGCAGCAGCAAACACCTGACCTGACGGAGCTACCTGACCAGACACAGGGACAGGAGGAGACGAAGTGGTCAGGGTGTAGAGACTCGACCCCGGCCGACGCGAAAAGGTGGCCAGGTGTCGGCCTGTGTCTGCGTCCGTGCAGTGGGTCACCCGCCGCCTCGCAGGAGTGAACTGGTGAACCCCCGCATCCTGTAGGTCCGCACCACTCACCAAGTTCGTAGAGAACGAGGGAAGGTACAGACCAGACAGGGTGCCTGAAGGGGCAGCCGGACACGGGAGGACAGTGGAGAAGTGAGACAGGACAGGACCCCCAGAGGGGTCAGCAAGGGAGACCGCAACCGGTCGGCCAAGTGGCGTGAGGGTAGTGCGGTCTCGAAAGAAAGAGCGAGAAGCCCCAGAGTCAAGTGTGAAAGTGAGGGAGGACGAGGGCGACGCGGTACCTGAGAGCGCAGTCTCACCAGCACCTGAGAGCGCAGTCTCACTAGTACCTGAGAGCGCAGACGCACTGGCACCTAGAGCAGCAGCCTCACAAGTACCTAGTGCAGCAGTACCAATGCCCGGGTCGGGCTGGAAACACCGGTAACCCTCATACTCCTCACTATAAGTCACAGCATACATAGCAGAGAGGATAGCATCAAAATCAAGATCAAAGATCGCTACACCAGCCCTAAGGAGCTCATCCCAGCGAGGGATCTCACTAGCCCCGGGGAACTGCCGACGCCAAGCGTCCGTCAGGCGGCCAAAGCAGCGCTGGGTGGAGTGGGCACCCCCACACTGCTCACCCGCGCGGTCGCCGGAACGAAGAACGTAGGCGCAGGGACCAGTACCCCCACCCCTCTGACGCGCAGTGTACCACTCACGAAGCTGCTGAGGCGGAGGGATGTCCCGCGAACGCTGCTGCTGCTGCCGCTGCGAGCGCTGGCCACCACCACCGCCGCTCCGCTGCTGGGTACCACCACGACCAGCTCCACCTCCTCCACCACCACCGCCTCCTCCGCCGCCGCCTCCACCGCCTCCCCCTCCACCGCCTCCACCTCCACCGCCTCCACTCCCGCTGCTGCCTCCACCACCACCGGTGCCATTACCACCACCGTCTCCGCCGCTGCTGCCACCACCACCACCACCACTACCACTACTCCCGCCGCCACCCCCACTCCCTCCGCCGCCTCCGCCGCCACCGCCACCGCCCCCTCCAGCTCCGCCCGCGCCCTTGCCCCCCTTGCCCTTGCCAGAGCGACGTCTTCCACTAGGGGCAGACGCCGCACCGACCGACTCAAGACCAAGCAGGTCGGCCGCAGCAGCAGAGGCAACAGAGGGCAGCAAGGGGGAAGGAGAGCACCCCTCAAAGATGGGGGTGCGAGGGTCACCACGAGAGGCACCGACAGCGACTATGCTCTTCTCCGCTGCGAGGAGGGCCTTCTCGAGGAGGTCGACGGTGAGAGTGGTGGGACAGACTGCGAGAAAGTGGTCCCTGACTACGCGGAGGGAGTCAGGGAGGCGTGCGACTACGTAGTAGAGAGTGATGTACATGGGAGGGGGGTTCTTAGCGCAGAACTCAGCAGGAAGGGCGGCGCGGTAGCGAGCGTCACTAGTGCGGAGGTGCGTAATGAGGTCAGCGACAGTGGGAAAGGCAGAGAGGTCAGGAAAGAGGTAGGGAAGCATGAGACGGCTCAGTGCAGCAGTGGCAGGAGAGGAGTAGCGTGCAACTACAGCGTCGTACAAGGTCTGAGCACTCTTGTACTGACTAAAATGCGCACGCTCAGAGGTAGGGAGGTGGCGACGCACAGCAAGACGTGCAGCAGCATCGCGGGTGGCCCACTGAGAGCGGACAGTGGGATCAGCATCGGCAGCAGGAGCAGGAGAGGCGCCAGAGGTGAGGTCAAAGAGAGAAAGGCTGTCAGCTCTGTCGCACTGTAAGAAAAGCTGCAGGTCATCTAGCCAGACCTCAAAATCAATGGCGCGACCCTCGGCGTCAAAGGCTAGGACACTAGGGGTGGCCATGATGACGACAGCGAAGCAGTGCAAGCAGTAGGGAAAGAGGGCGCAGTGACAGAGGGACTGTGCTCACCAGGCAGGGCAGGCCGTGCAGCTCGACAGAAAAGCGGAGCGGCGACCGGGCGGCTCGGGTGTACAGCTGCTCAGCTCCCGGGCGGCTCGGCGGCAGGGCGGCTCGGGTGCAGGGCGGCTCGGCTCCCGGGCGGCTCGGCGACGGACGGCTCGGGTGCAGGGCGACTCGGCTCCCGGGCGGCTCGGCGACTGGGCGGCTCGGCTGCCCGGCCGCCCGACTGCTGCAGGTGAGGCGGCGGGGTCGCGTGAGAGAACCGGGGCGGGGGCCGCGAAGGGGGCCGGCGGTAGGGCCGCGTAGGAGCCGGCGGCAGGGCCGGTGGTAGGGCCGGCTTAGGAGCCGGGGCAGGGCCGCGTTGGAGCCGGCGGCAGGGCCGCGCAGGGGTCGGCGCAGGGCCGAGCAGAGGCCGGCTGCAGGGCCGCGTAAGGAGCCGGCGGACAGGGCCGTGAAGGAGCCGGGACGGGGCCGCGTGAGAGCCGGCGCGGGGCCGAGTAGGAGCCGGCGGCGGGGCCGCGTAGGAGCCGAGACAGGGCCGCGTAGGAGGCCGGCGCGGGGCCGCGTAAGGGGCCGGCGCGGGGCCGCGTAAGGGGCCGGCGGCGGGGCTGTTAAGGGGCCGGCGGCCGGGCCGCGTAAGGGGCCAGCGGACAGGGCCGCGTAGGAGCCGGGGCGGGGCCGCTTTGGAGCCGGTGGCGGGGCCGAGTAGGAGCCGGGGACGGGGCCGCGTAGGGGCCGGCGCGGGGCCGCTTAGGAGCCGGCGCGGGGCCGCGTAAGGGCCGCGTAAGGGGCCGGCGCGGGGCCGCGTAAGGAGCAGGCGGCGGGGCCGCGTAAGGGTCAGGGCGGGTCCGCGACAGAGTGGGCGGCGAGGCCGCAGGGGAGAGGGCGACTCGAGGGGTCGCTAAAAAAACCGCGCCTCGGGGCGCGCTTCGGTGGGCCCAAAAAAAAATCGGTCCTGGAGGGACCTAGCTCTATACCATGTGAAACAATGAGAAGAGGAATGAAATGACTAAGTCAGAAATTGGTACAAATAACAAACCCTAGGAATCTGTACCCCATATGTGCTACCCCACTACAGCCTACAAACATGTATCAGCTATAATATTCTGACACTAAGTTCCCATACTGACCGACCTGGCCAATGCACCATTTTCCATATACATATGCATTAGATTCCTTTCGAACCTTATTAGCTCACCAGATTTATATATTTTCCACCTTCTGATCGAGTGAGACCGCTAGATTCCCTCTACTTTTTGAGAAATGAGCGTCTCCGTTCTCCTTGGCCCTAGTTGCACTATAAGTGCGAAATGCCGGCCAGACTGGCCGATGCACAATTTTCTCTACACATATGCGTTAGTTACTTTTCAAACCCTTACGTTCACTAGATGAATATATTTCCTACCTTCTATTTGAGTGAGACCACTTGATTCCGTGTACTATGCGAGATCTGAGCGCTTCCGTTCTCCCTGGCATTTGCATTTTAAGTTCCGATACTGACCGACCTGACCAATGCACCATTTTATCTATACCTGTGCGTTGAATACATTTCAAACCTATTTAGCTGACTAGATTTATATATTTCCCACCTTCTGATCGAGTGAGACCGTTAAATTCCCTCTACTTTTTGAGAAACGAGCGTTTCCGTTCTCCCTGGCCCCACCTGCACTACGAGTGCGTAATGCCGGACAGACTGGCCGATGCACCATTTTCTCTACACATGTGCGTTAGTTACCTTTCAAACCCTTACGTTCACTATATGAATATATTTCCTACCTTATATTTGAGTGAGACCACTAGATTTCGTGTATTATGCAAGATCTGAGCGGTTCCGTTCTCTCAGGCATTTGCACTCTAAGTTCCCATACTGACCGACCTGGCCAATGCACCACTTTCCATATACATATGCATTAGATTCCTTCCGAACCTTATTAGCTCACTAGATTTATATATTTCCCACCTTCTGATCGAGTGAGACTGCTAGATTCCCTTTACTTTTTGAGAAATGAGCGTTTCTGTTCTCATTGGCCCTACTTGCACTATATGTGCGAAATTCCGGCCAGACTGGCCGATGCACCATTTTCTCTACACATGTGCGTTAGTTACCTTTCAAACCCTTACGTTCACTAGATGAATTTATTTCCTACTTTCTATTTGAGTGAGACCACTTGATTCCGTGTACTATGCCAAATCTGAGCGCTTCCGTTCTCCCTGGCATTTGCACTCTAAGTTCCCATACTGACCGACCTCGCCAATGCACCATTTTCCATATACATATGCATTAGATTCCAATCGAACCTTATTAGCTCACTAGATTTATATATTTCCAACGTTCTAATCGAGTGAGACCGCTAGATTCCCTTTACTTTTTGAGAAATGAGCGTTTCCGTTCTCCTTGGCCCTACTTGCACTATAAGTGCGAAATGCCGGCCAGACTGGCAGATGCACCATTTTCTCTACACATGTGCATTATTTACCTTCCAAACCCTTACGTTCACTAGATGAATTTATTTCCTACCTTCTATTTGAGTGAGACCACTATATTCCGTATACTATGCGAGATCTGAGCGCTTCCGTTCTCCCTGGCATTTGCACTCTAAGTTCCCATACTGACCGACCTGGCCAATGCACCATTTTCTATATACATATGTGTCAGAATCCCAACCACTAGACCATTGGGATAAAAGGGCTTGTTTCAGTAGCGGGTGAGTGCGCCCATAACCCCCCAGGCAAACGTGCCTGTAACCCTTCCCTAGGATCGATCGGGGATCACCAGTGGACCTCAGACACCCCCTCGCACTGGGATGCCCGAATTGCATACACCGAGATTCCAACCCGAGACCTTCGCTCTGATACCATGTCAGAATCCCAACCACTAGACCATTGGGATAAAAGGGCTTGTTTCAGTAGCGGGTGAGTGCGCCCATAACCCCCCAGGCAAACGTGCTTGTAACCCTTCCCTAGGATCGATCGGGGATCACCAGTGGACCTCTGACAATATGCATTAGATTCCTTTCGAACCTTATTAGCTCACTAGATTTATATATTTCCCACCTTCTGATCGAGTGAGACCGCTAGATTCCCTTTACTTTTTGAGAAATGAGCGTTTCCGTTCTCCTTGGCCCTACTTGCACTATAAGTGCGAAATGCCGGCCAGACTGGCCGATGCACAATTTTCTCTACACATGTGCGTTAGTTACCTTTCAAACCCTTACGTTCACTAGATGAATATATTTCCTACTTTCTATTTGAGTGAGACCACTTGATTCCGTATGCTATGCGAGATCTGAGCGCTTCCGTTCTCCCTGGCATTTGCATTTTAAGTTCCGATACTGACCGACCTGGCCAATGCACCATTTTATCTATACATGTGCGTTGAATACATTTCAAACCTTTTTAGCTGACTAGATTTATATATTTCCCACCTTCTGATCGAGTGAGACCGTTAGATTCCCTCTACTTTTTGAGAAACGAGCGTTTCCGTTCTCCCTGGCCCCACTTGCACTACGAGTGCAGAATGCCGGCCAGACTGGCCGATGCACCATTTTCTCTACACATGTGCGTTAGTTACCTTTCAAACCCTTACGTTGACTAGATGAATATATTTCCTACCTTATATTTGAGTGAGACCACTAGATTCTGTGTATTATGCGAGATCTGAGCGGTTCCGTTTTCCCAGGCATTTGCACTCTAAGTTCCCATACTGACCGACCTGGCCAATGCACCACTTTCCATATACATATGCATTAGATTCCTTTCGAACCTTATTAGCTCACTAGATTTATATATTTCCCACCTTCTGATCGAGTGAGACGGCTAGATTCCCTTTACTTTTTGAGGAATGAGCGTTTCCGTTCTCCTTGGCCCTAGTTGCACTATAAGTGCGAAATGCCGGCCAGACTGGCCGATGCACCATTTTCTCTACACATGTGCGTTAGTTACCTTTCAAACCCTTACGTTCACTAGATGAATTTATTTCCTACATTCTATTTGAGTGAGACCACTAGATTCCATGTGCTATGCGAGATCTGAGCGCTTCCGTACTCCCTGGCATTTACACTCTAAGTTCCCATACTGACCGACCTGGCCAATGCACCTTTTTCCATATACGTATGCATTAGATTCCTTTTGAACCTTATTAGCTCACTATAATTATATATTTCCCACCTTCTGATCGAGTGAGACCGTTAGATGCCCTCTACTTTTTGAGAAACGAGCGTTTCCGTTCTCCCTGGCCCCACCAACACTATGAGTGCGAAATGCCGGCCAGATTGGCCAATCACCATTTTCTCTACACATGTGCGTTAGTTACCTTTCAAACCCTTATGTTCACTAGATGAATATATTTCCTACCTTATATTTGAGTGAGACCACTAGATTCCGTGTATTATGCGAGATCTGAGCGGTTCCGTTCTCCCAGGCATTTGCACTCTAAGTTCCCATACTGACCGACCTGGCCAATGCACCATTTTCCATATACATATGCATTAGATTCCTTCCGAACCTTATTAGCTCACTAGATTTATATATTTCCCACCTTCTGATCGAGTGACACGGCTAGATTCCCTTTACTTTTTGAGGAATGAGCGTTTCCGTTCTCCTTGGCCCTAGTTGCACTATAAGTGCGAAATGCCGGCCAGACTGGCCGATGCACCATTTTCTCTACACATATGCGTTAGTTACCTTTCAAACCCTTACGTTCACTAGATGAATTTATTTCCTACCTTCTATTTGAGTGAGACCACTAGATTCCGTGTACTATGCGAGATCTGAGCGCTTCCGTTCTCCCTGGCATTTGCACTCTAAGTTCCCATACTGACCGACCTGGCCAATGCTCCATTTTCCACATACATATGCATTAGATTCCTTTCGAACCTTATTAGCTCACTAGATTTATATATTTCCCACCTTCTGATCAAGTGAGACCGCTAGATTCCCTTTACAATTTGAGAAATGAGCGTTTCCGTTCTCCTTGGCCCTACTTGCACTATAAGTGCGGAATGCCGGCCAGACTGACCGATGCACCATTTTCTCTACACATGTGCGTTAGTTAGTTACCTTTCAAACCCTTACGTTCACTAGATGAATTTATTTCCTACCTTCTATTTGAGTGAGACCACTAGATTCCGTGTACTATGCGAGATCTGAGCGCTTCCGTTCTCCCTGGCTATTGCACTCGAAGTTCCCATACTGACCGACCTGGCCAATGCACCATTTTCCATATACATATGCATTAGATTCCTCTCGAACCTTATTAGCTCACTAGATTTATATATTTCCCACCGACCGCTAGATTCCCTTTACTTTTTGAGAAATGAGCGTTTCCGTTCTCCTTGGCCCTACTTGCACTACAAGTGCGAAATGCCGGCCAGACTAGCCGATGCACCATTTTCTCTACACATGTGCGTTAGTTACCTTTCAAACCCTTACTTTTACTAGATGAATTTATTTCTTACCTTCTATTTTAGTGAGGCCACTAGATTCCATGTACTATGCGAGATCTGAGCGCTTCCGTTCTCCCTGGCATTTGCACTCTAAGTTCCCATACTGACCGACCTGGCCAATGCACCATTTTCCATATACATATGCATTAGATTCCTTTCGAACCTTATTAGCTCACTAGATTTATATATTTCCCACCTTCTGATCGAGTGAGACCGCTAGATTCCCTTTATTTTTTGAGAAATGAGCGTTTCCGTTCTCCTTGGCCCTACTTGCACTATAAGTGCGAAATGCCGGCCAGACTGACCGATGCACCATTTTCTCTACACATGTGCGTTAGTTAGTTACCTTTCAAACCCTTACGTTCACTAGATGAATTTATTTCCTACCTTCTATTTGAATGAGACCACTAGATTCCGTGTACTATGCGAGATCTGAGCGCTTCCGTTCTCCCTGGCTTTTGCACTCTAAGTTCCCATACTGACCGACCTGGCCAATGCACCATTTTCCATATACATATGCATTAGATTCCTTTCGAACCTTATTAGCTCACTAGATTTATATATTTCCCACCTTCTGATCGAGTGAGACCGCTAGATTCCCTTTACTTTTTGAGAAATGAGCGTTTCCGTTCTCCTTGGCCCTACTTGCACTATAAGTGCGAAATGCCGGCCAGACTGACCGATGCACCATTTTCTCTACACATGTGCGTTAGTTACCTTTCAAACCCTTACGTTAACTAGATGAATTTATTTCCTACCTTCTATTTGAATGAGACCACTAGATTCCGTGTACTATGCAAGATCTGAGCGCTTCCGTTCTCACTGGCTTTTGCACTCTAAGTTCCCATACTGACCGACCTGGCCAATGCACCATTTTCCATATACATATGCATTAGATTCCTTTCGAACCTTATTAGCTCACTAGATTTATATATTTCCCACCTTTTGATCGAGTCAGACCGCTAGATTCCCTTTACTTTTTGAGAAATGAGCGTTTCCGTTCTCCTTGGCCCTACTTGCACTATAAGTGCGAAATGCCGGCCAGACTGGCCGATGCACCATTTTCTCTACACATGTGCGTTAGTTACCTTTCAAACCCTTACGTTCACTAGATGAATTTATTTCCTACCTTCTATTTGAGTGAGACCACTAGATTCCGTGTACTATGCGAGATCTGAGCGCTTCCGTTCTCCCTGGCATTTGCACTCTAAGTTCCCATACTGACCGACCTGGCCAATGCACCATTTTCCATATACATATGCATTAGATTCCTTTCAAACCTTATTAGCTCACTAGATTTATATATTTCCCACCTTCTGATCGAGTGAGAACGTTTGATTCCCTCTACTTTTTGAGAAACGAGCGTTTTTGTTCTCCCTGGCCCCACCTGCACTATGAGTGCGAAATGCCGGCCAGATTGGCCGATGCACCATTTTCTCTACACATGTGCATTAGTTACCTTTCAAACCCTTATATTCACTAGATGAATATATTTCCTACCTTATATTTGAGTGAGACCACTAGATTCCGTGTATTATGCGAGATCTGAGCGGTTCCGTTCTCCCAGGCATTTGCACTCTAAGTTCCCATACTGACCGACCTGGCCAATGCACCACTTTCCATATACGTATGCATTAGATTCCTTCCGAACCCTATTAGCTCACTAGATTTATATATTTCCCACCTTCTGATCGAGTGAGACGGCTAGATTCCCTTTACTTTTTGAGGAATGAGCGTTTCCGTTCTCCTTGGCCCTAGTTGCACTATAAGTGCGAAATACCGGCCAGACTAGCCGATGCACCATTTTCTCTACACATATGCGTTAGTTACCTTTCAAACCCTTACGTTCACTAGATGAATTTATTTCCTACCTTCTATTTGAGTGAGACCACTAGATTCCGTGTACTATGCGAGATCTGAGCGCTTCCGTTCTCCCTGGCATTTGCACTCTAAGTTCCCATACTAAGCGACCTGGCCAATGCACCATTTTCCACATACATATGCATTAGATTCCTTTCGAACCTTATTAGCTCATTAGATTTATATATTTCCCACCTTCTGATCGAGTTAGACTGCTAGATTCCCTTTACTTTTTGAGAAATGAGCGTTTCCGTTCTCCTTGGCCCTACTTGCACTATAAGTGCGAAATGCCGGCCAGACTGGCCGATGCACCATTTTCTCTACACATGTGCGTTAGTTACCTTTCAAACCCTTACGTTCACTAGATGAATCTATTTCCCACCTTCTATTTGAGTGAGACCACTAGATTCCGTGTACTATGCGAGATCTGAGCGCTTTCGTTCTCCCTGGCATTTGCACTCTAAGTTCCCATACTGACCGACCTGGCCAATGCACCATTTTCCATATACATATGCATTAGACTCCTTTCAAACCTTATTAGCTCACTAGATTTATATATTTTCCACCTTCTGATCGAGTGAGACCGCTAGATTCCCTCTACTTTTTGAGAAATGAGCGTTTCCGTTCTTCTTGGCCCTACTTGCACTATAAGTGCGAAATGCCGGCCAGACTGGCCGATGCACCATTTTCTCTACACATGTGCGTTAGTTACCTTTCAAACCCTTACGTTCACTAGATAAATTTATTTCCTCCCTTCTATTTGAGTGAGACCACTAGATTCCGTGTACTATGCGAGATCTGAGCGCCTACGTTCTCCCAGGCATTTGCACTCTAAGTTCCCATACTGACCGACTTGGCCAATGCACCATTTTCTATATACATATTCATTAGATTCCTTTCGAACCTTATTAGCTCACTAGATTTATATATTTCCCACCTTCTTATCGAGTGAGACCGCTAGATTCCCTCTACTTTTTTAGTAATGAGCGTTTCCGTTCTTCTTGGCCCTACTTGCACTATAAGTGCGAAATGCCGGCCAGACTGGCCGATGCACCATTTTCTCTACACATGTGCGTTAGTTACCTTTCAAACCCTTACGTTCACTAGATAAATTTATCTCCTCCCTTCTATTTGAGTGAGACCACTAGATTCCGTGTACTATGCGAGATCTGAGCGCTTCCGTTCTCCCAGGCATTTGCACTCTAAGTTCCCATACTGACCGACTTGGCCAATGCACCATTTTCTATATACATATGCATTAGATTCCTTTCGAACCTTATTAGCTCACTAGATTTATATATTTCCCACCTTCTGATCGAGTGAGACTGTTAGATTCCCTCTCCTTTTTGAGAAACGAGCGTTTCCGTTCTCCCTGGCCCCACCTGCACTATGAGTGCGAAATGCCGGCCTGACTGGCCGATGCACCATTTTCTCTACACATGTGCGTTACTTACCTTTCAAACCCTTACGTTCACTAGATGAATATATTTCCTACCTTATATTTGAGTGAGACCACTAGATTCCGTGTATTATGCGAGATCTGAGCGGTTCCGTTCTCCCAGGCATTTGCACTATGAGTGCGAAATGCCGGCCTGACTGGCCGATGCACCATTTTCTCTACACATGTGCATTAGTTACCTTTCAAACCATTACGTTCACTAGATGAATATATTTCCTACCTTATATTTGAGTGAGACCACTAGATTCCGTGTATTATGCGAGATCTGAGCGGTTCCGTTCTCCCAGGCATTTGCACTCTAAGTTCCCATACTCACCGACCTGGCCAATGCACCACTTTCCATATACATATGCATTAGATTCCTTTCGAACCTTATTAGCTCACTAGATTTATATATTTCCCACCTTCTGATCGAGTGAGACCGCTAGATTCCCTTTACTTTTTGAGAAATGAGCGTTTCCGTTCTCCCTGGCCCTACTTGCACTATAAGTGCGAAATGCCGGCCAGACTGGCCGATGCACCATTTTCTCTACACATGTGCGTTAGTTAGCTTTCAAACCCTTACGTTCACTAGATGAATTTATTTCCTACCTTCTATTTGAGTGAGACCACTAGATTCCGTGTACTATGCGAGATATGAGCGCTTCCGTTCTCCCTGGCATTTGCACTCTAAGTTCCCATACTCACCGACCTGGCCAATGCACCACTTTCCATATACATATGCATTAGATTCCTTTCGAACCTTATTAGCTCACTAGATTTATATATTTCCCACCTTCTGATCGAGTGAGACCGCTAGATTCCCTTTACTTTTTGAGAAAAGAGCGTTTCCGTTCTCCTTGGCCCTACTTGCACTATAAGTGCGAAATGCCGGCCAGACTGACCGATGCACCATTTTCTCTACACATGTGCGTTAGTTACCTTTCAAACCCTTACGTTCACTAGATGAATTTCTTTCCTACCTTCTATTTGAGTGAGACCACTAGATTCCGTGTACTATGCGAGATCTGAGCGCTTCCGTTCTCCCAGGCATTTGCACTCTAAGTTCCCATACTGACCGACCTGGCCAATGCACCATTTTCCATATACATATGCATTAGATTCCTTTCGAACCTTATTAGCTCACTAGATTTATATATTTCCCACCTTCTGATCGAGTGAGACCGCTAAATTCCCTCTACGTTTTGAGAAATGAGCATTTCCGTTCTCCTTGGCCCTACTTGCACTATAAGTGCGAAATGCCGGCCAGACTGGCCGATGCACAATTTTCTCTACACATGTGCGTTAGTTACCTTTCAAACCCTTACGTTCACTAGATGAATATATTTCCTACTTTCTATTTGAGTGAGACCACTTGATTCCGTGTACTATGCCAGATCTGAGCGCTTCCGTTCTCCCTGGCATTTGCATTTTAAGTTCCGATACTGACCGACCTGGCCAATGCACCATTTTCTCTATACATGTGCGTTGAATACATTTCAAACCTTTTTAGCTCACTAGATATATATATTTCCCACCTTCTGATCGAGTGAGACCGTTAGATTCCCTCTACTTTTTGAGAAACAAGCGTTTCCGTTCTCCCTGGCCCCACCTGCACTATGAGTGCGAAATGCCGGCCAGACTCGCCGATGCACCATTTTCTCTACACATGTGCGTTAGTTACCTTTCAAACCCTTACGTTCACTAGATGAATATATTTCCTACCATATATTTGAATAAGACCACTAGATTCCGTGTATTATGCGAGATCTGAGCGGTTCCGTTTGTCAAACATTATATATGTTATACTTGTGTAGGCTACAGTGGGTTAGCCTATAGGGGGTACACAATTCTAGGGTTTACTACTTGTACTCTTTTCACTTCTAGTTGATCCATCCCTGTTCGCTGATTCTCACATGGTATAGAGCGGGTCCTTCTACGGACCGTTTTTTTGGGCCCACCGAAGCGCCCCCCCGAGGCGCGATCTTTTTTTTTTAGCGACCCCTCGGGTCGCCATTTCCCCTGCGGCCCCGCCGCCTTCACTGACGCGGCCCCGCCGCCCTCTCTGTCGCGGCCCCGCCGCCTGCTCTCACGCGGCCCAGCCCCGGCTCCTTCGCGGCCCCGCCGCCTGCTCTCGCGCGGCCCCGCCCCGGCTTCTACGCGGCCCCGCCCCGGCTTTCACGCGGCCCCGCCGACGGCTTTGTCGCGGCCCCGCCCAGGCCCTTACGCGGCTCCGCCGCCTGCTCTCACGCGGCCCCGCCCCGGCTCCTTCGCGGCCCCGCCCAGGCCCTTACGCGGCTCCGCCGCCTGCTCTCACGCGGGCCCCGCCCCGGCTCCTTCGCGGCCCCGCCGC